>OX388350.1:9184703-9310381 GCA_947579665.1 Sympetrum striolatum
ATATGAATGAATACGGAGAAGCATTTATATATAATAGATATCTATGTATATATATACACATTCATAGGGGATCAAAAGTCTAACCATGTTCCACAAGTGCCACCAACTTGAAATTTTTACGACATACTGGCCATAACGTGTCACCTCCAGGAAAAAGCCGATTTTGAACCTCGGTGTCATGGGTTCGATTCCAGAAGGCCCCAAAGTCGCGATTTTTCCCGTTTAAATGCATTGCTTCGAATAGATATCATAAATATATTGCATAATCAAATTTTGCATGTTCGCTGATGGTCCTTAGTTCGATCCCAGAGGGCAATTTGCACTTCTCAATGCATTTCTTACGGAGATAATGGAAACAAAATTTAGGTACTTCCCGGCATGCTATCGACTTCAAACTTTGCATGATACAAGATCAAGTCTTTATAAATCAAACTGTGCATTCACAGTTTACAATATGTCCTAGGTTCGACACCAGGCGTTTCCAAAATTAGTTACTGATCCGATTTTTAAGAATTATTTTGAACCCTTCCCTTTAATATTTAAACTTGAAATTCGGTACATACAGAGAAAAAATTTATAAATTTTGAAAACATATTTTAGATTTCGACGATCGTCCTTGGTTCGAATCCAGAGAGCCATTTACAAGCGTGAAACGTAGGACATCGATTCAGGCAGTTGTAGCCAATATTACTGCTTGAATTTTCACAAATAGTTAGAGATGGTGATCTTCTATTGTGCTGCATAGTAAGTTCATCAGGAAGATCTGGGTTCGATGCCAGACTAATAGTTTGCAGCAAATTTTAAGAATTTTTTCAATCTTTTTTTTTTCTTTTGATGGCCGTACCGATATGATGTCGACATGAAATTAGTGTTGTCGATCTGCTTGCAGTATGCAAGTTGCATTTTACTCGTATCTATTACGAGTAAAAGAGGGTCCTCAAAAGAAAAAATGGAATGAAAATATTCTTAAAATTTGTTGAATTTTATCTGACTGGCATCAAACCCTGGTCTTCCTGGTGATACTTAGTATGAAGCACAACAGAACATCGCCATCTCTAACTATTTGTGAAAACTCAAGCAGAAATATTTGCTGCAACTGCCTCAAACGACCTCCTACTTTTCCCTTATATTACTTATGTGAGAAATTTTAATGTTGTCTGGCATAAAACCCAGGAACAGCATGGTCTTATCTATTTTTTTCTTAATATGAGTCTTAATATACATCTTCCATCTAAGCAAGAACTTCCAATCATTTCGATAAATGCATAAAAAAATAATGAATAACAATAGATTGGATATAATTCACAGGCTAAACCACAAACATCATTGATATGAAAATTTTTACGACAAATTGGCCATAACGTGAAACTGCCAGAACAATTGCGGTTTTGAACTTCAGTGTCATGGGTTTGATTCCAGAGGACCTCAAAGTCCCGATTTTTCCCATTTGAATGCATTGCTTTGAATTTCGGGAATTTTTTTAAAATACATCCAGGATAGGTAGAGAATCAAAACTATAAAAGCCTATATATATAGTCATGATCTATTGAAAACATAAATGACTTTTATAGAAAATATCCTGGGTTCGATGCTAGGACGATGCAAAAATCTGCCCCTTGAAATAAATTGAGGTAGTTTTCTATTATTTTTTTAGGCAATTATCGAAATAATAGGAAGTTCTTGCTCTTTTAGAAGATATATATTAAGTATCTGTTAAAGAAACAATATTATATAGGACCATGCTGTTCCTGGGTTCGATTCCAGAGCACATTAAAATTTCTCACATAAGGAATATATGTAAAAAGTAGGACGTCGTTTGAGGCAGTTTCAACCAATATTTTTGCTTGAATTTTCACATATAGTTAGAGATGATGATCTTCTGTTGTGCTGAATATGAACTATCACCCGAAAAACCCGGATTTGAGGCCGGACGAATAAATTGCAGCGAATTTTAAGAATATTTTCAATCCTTTTTTTTTACTTTGAAGACCCTTTTGATATGATGCCTTCTTGAAATTAGTGGTATCGATAAGCTTGCAGTATGCAAGCAACATTTATTCATATAGGTATATACATAGATAGGATACTAATTCACAGGCAAAACCACAAGTGTCTTTGACTTAAAATTTTTACAGCGTATAGGCCCTGACCGGAAACCCCCAGGAAAAGTGTCATGGGTTCGATGCCAGAAGCCCCCAAAATCCCAATTTTTCCCATTTAAAAGCATTGCTTAGATTTTTGGGAATTTAAAAAAAATACTACCCGTATAGGTAGAGAATCAAAACTCAAGGAGCCTCTATATACGGTCATGATCTATCAAAACTATAAATGACTTTTACAGAAAATGTCCTGGGTTTGATACTAGGACAATGCAAAAACCTCACCTTTAAAATACATTGTGGTAGTTTTTCATTATTTTTTTAATGCACTTATCGAAATGATTGGAAGTTCTTGTTATGCTAGAAGATGTATATTAAGACTCCATTTAAGAAAAAAAATTAGTAATTTAACACTTTCAATGCTACGCGATTCAAGCGAAAACTTTCCACTCGGCTGAAAATAGATTTCTCATTTTTCATAAACCGAATGATCTTTTACAACATTTTGTTTTTTGATTTTTTCAAAAAAGTTAAATTTTTGTGTGAAAATTAAAAAATTAGTCATGACTGCCTCAGGCGGTCATCAGCCGTGGCAAATGCTAACACCTGATACATAGACTACCGCGGATTACACAATTTGTAACTTCGTCCGGTCCAGTTAATGATTTCTGCATCTAAATTTAAAGAATATATGAAATTTTGTGGACAATTATTAAAACTAATGTTGAATTAGTTTTTATTACTTACAAGAATAGGTTAAAAAATTAAAAGGTATATATTTCTTATATATAAACTTTTAATTAAAAAATATTATAGAACGGTTTCAATCTATTTGTAATGTTTCAAGCATTATTGCACGAGGACCATCTTCTAGCGGCCAATTAAACAAAGCAAAGTAAAGCAATAAGTATAATTTATTTATAATTTATAAAAGTTACAATCATATTTCACGAATACAAAGTAAAGAACTTGTTTCATCGATTTATAACTAACACAATGTAAAAAAAGTCTGAAAATCAGTAAAAACCTGAAAAACCCACAATAATAAAAAATACCATTTAAAAGAATTCAACCTGTATTATCATCAATTTGGGTTTCTATCGTGATATATAAGGAAGCAAGGCTCCAGGCACAATCCTGGTTCATCAGGACAAACTCGGCGATACAAAGTTGTTTTCCTGACCACATTTTTTTTATAACACTCCCTACATCTCTTCTGTTGCCTCTTATTAGCGCCATCTTTAATAAAAGGGAGATATTTTGGGAAATGTAAGAACTTCTCGGGAATAGATTTTGTGGAGGTGAGAGGTTCTTTATGAGACACTAACTCTCTATTATCACTTCTAGTCTAAAGTCGCTCAAAGTTTTCTTCTTCCCTGAAAAACTATTAAATAACTTAAAGCTGTTCACCATCATTATTTGGGAAAAATGGATTGCCAATTTTTTATACCATTTCAGTGTCTTCCTGCCGCAAGGACATCATTTGGTCCAAATTATCCACACCTCCCATGTACTTATTGTATTCGGCTATCATTTTGGCCTTTTCCCTCAGTGTGCCTCTCTTGGATTTCACTGCTGAAAATTCTTCTCCATGTTCCGAACTAATCATTAGTATGTCTCTTTTGTCTTTCCACTTTAATACACATATGCCATCATCACTCCATCTGCTAATATACTCATTTTTCTTCAATTTTTTTTCTATAACATCTTTGGGATTTTCCTCAGAGTTCCCGTACAGTATAGCTTGGCTTGCTTCAACTGACGTATCAGGTTGACGCTGTTGAAAAAATTGTCCATGTAGACTGAATGGCCTGACTCATAACATTTTTCCAGCAATTTTTTTACGACACAATCGACGTGTCCTGCTCCTCCTACTTCTGGATCACCAGCCCTGGCCTACACGATTTGCCGCATCACAATCCCTGAAGTCTCTACCAGCATGTACACTTTAATCCCATACTTATGACGTTTCCCTTTCAAATATTGCTTGAAAAGCAATCTACCCCTCCATAGAATCATAGACTCGTCAATAGACAGTTCTCTATTAGGAGAATATATAGCACTCATATTCTCTTCAAAAATATTTAGAAAGGGACAAATTTTATATAGTCTGTCCAAAGGAACTGGCTCGTCATCTTCGGGATTTTCGGAAAAATGCAATGCCTGCAAAATCAGCAGAAATCTATCCCTACTCCTATGATTAGAAAAAAAAGTGATGTTAAAGAACATATCCTTTCTCCAATAATCGGAAAGGTAATTTATGCATATTGTCCCAGTATGAAACAGCACTCCCAAGAAAACCTTAAATTCATCCACGGTCACATCTTTCCAGTTTTTTATGCTAGCATGCGACAGGCAGCATGCCTCATTCAACTTCCTGGCATACTTATTAGTCTCCTCTATTATGTGCAGCCTTAATTTAATGCAAAACACTAACTGGAAGAAATGGATAGAACTTCTGGCTGAACTTTGAGTCCTAGCGATCCCTCGAATGGAATGTCTACAATTTAAGGCCTTTTCTCAGACCATTCGACAGGAAGGACACCAAGATGTTTTGAAGTGGAGGGTCCCGGCAATAAAGTTGGAGAGGACACGTGCGAGTGGGTGGAGTCAGCCTCACTCCGCTTTTCTGCAAAAATAAGGACGTCATCCTCATCCCTGTCCTCCCTTTCTGAGTCCTCTTCCATCTCGGTATCCATTACCCACGGCTCATCTGACGAACTGTCGATTTCAGCATCAGTCAATTCAGATAGAATTTCTGGAATATCTTCATCCAGAACCCAAGGGGTATCGGATTTGCGATCGCTTATCCGTTTAAAGTAATTAAAATGATTAAAATATTTAAAGATATTGCGGATTCAAAACTGAGATAAAAAATATACCGCAGCTTAAAATAATATCAAATTAATTTTTACCTGTTGAAGTTGATGGCCCTTCATCATCCTGTGCAGATGGATGAGTATGTGGTGTTTCTCTACCCGTCTCTAAAAAATGACAAACTTAAATCAATCCAGGGGAAATGCATCCATAAATATAATAATTGTTTACTGTACATATTTAAATCAAAAAATATAAACTTGAGATCAGCCTATTTCCTCGTAACGAAAGAAAACTAATCAATGAAAATTTTGATGAGGGGATTTGCATCCACAAAATTTGAGAGTTATCTTTTTTTATTATTTTGAAGTGGTAAAGTCGTAAAAAATTGCAGAATAAGGGCAAAACACCGTCAGCGAGCAAGCCCGTCATATCTTGATTCCTTACAGAGCGATGGTTTAAGAATTTTAGATGTTCATTCTCAAATTAAGTAATTGCTAGGAAAACAATGCATGATTTAGCTTTACGCCGTACTATACACACACACATAAATATTTCCATAGTGAAAAATACTACTGGTAATGGTGATTCTCATGAATGCAAATTTAATTTGAAAGACATGGTCAGAATCAGATGTGATTTAGGCATGCATATAATTATAAAATTGAAATAAATAATGCACAAATATTGTTGAAAAATTATCTCAATAAAATAAATTTTATGTGATACTAGTTAACCCTCCCTTCATGCGTGAGGGGTCTTTATTTCAAATTTTTGATTAATATGCAACATTTAAATATGGATGACTTAACATAGAACTTATCAGTTCCCTTATTCTTTTGATAAATACTAACCAGTATAGAATTCTAAGCTAAGAATATTAGCAAAATTCCAAAAAATTACGAATTCGATTCAATTGAACATTATACGGTTGTTGAGAATCACACAAACGTACTGATTTAAAATCCCTGCTCAAGTTTGCGTTAAAAGTCTGTCCCTCAAATATCTTCGTAACATTACTTCGTCATCACCTCACACAAACGTAGAAATTTCTTATTTTACGACAATAATAGGATTCTTTATTTAATTTATCTTTGTTTGGTACTTATCTTGAATTCGTTGGAACATTATTTCCAATTAAATTCTTTAACAGTATCAAAGCCTGCAAGGTGCAAAAACGAACTTAACGTGCATTCCTTATGGAAAAATATGATGGAGTCCTGGGTTTAATCCCAAGTCTACATAGAGATGATTATAGTTTTTGTGGGGATTACAGATTATTAGAAATACAATGCGAATATTTTCTGAGATAGCGAGGGGAAGACGGGCGATAAGATTATTCGATGATATCGCAAAGAGTAACTGTGCATTCAGCAATCAATTTGGTTAAAACAAAATATCTTAAATAAGACCAATAACATTAAAACAAAGAATACTTACTAGCAAAGGTTTGATCCGTAGCAGAACTGCTACCTTTTCGCTTCTTCTCCATTCCAAGTAATTAATAATTACTCTTGAAGAACACGAAAAGCTAAAAAAATCACATTGCCAATGAAGCTCCATCATTTGTTTAAAATAAAGACTCATATGACAAACATTTAAAATGTCCGAATCAAAGGGTATATATCATTGAAAACCGTTTAAAGAGAATTAAATATTTACTCGAAACTAAATAAACAAAAATTCGTAGATACTTACCAGATGATTCAAAAGAAAAAATGGGCTGCCGAGAGAATACTCAATCAAAGCAAAAAACGCACGAAACCAGGAATGAAGCACACAGTTTGAACACAAGACTGTTACTGAGGGCTGGTAAGAAAAACTACGGCGCTAAAATGCGGCTGGTCATAAAAACTGCCTTAAGTCTTTGAAGGAGCGCTTGGGAGCCTGAGGCAGCCATCAGCCCAGTAAACTAGGCGGCCATCCGCATGGAAGGTGTTAATAAATAAATAAATTTAAAACTATACTTTTCCTGGGTTTGATGCAAGAGCGCATTAAAATTTCTCACATAAGGAATATATGTTAAAAGTAGGACATCATTTGAGGCAGTTGCAGCCAATATTTCTGCTTGAGTTTTCACACATTTTTCGAGACTGAGTTGTGACTAGTTAATCTGTTTCCAGAGTGAGTTCGTGTTTGTCTCGCATCATGGATTTCGAGCTGCACGTTAACATTAAGTTTGATTTTTAAGTTGCAAAAAAGTGCAAAAGAAACTCATTTTAAAATCAGTGTTTGGTGAATCAGAAGACTGTTTACATATAACTGGAAAGTTAAGTCTGTTGAAGTCAAATAACAGTCAGGATGTACTTTGACTTAAAATAGACAAAATTTTACAAAAATTGTCAAAGATGATTCATTCAATTGACTTTTTTAGAGCATACCAAAGAACTGAACATCTCGTTGGGTCCATGCAAAACATTTTTACTGATAATTTTCAAATGACAGGAGAGAGTGGGAAATTTATTCCCAGACTTCTGACTGACCAGAAGATGGAAAATCATGTGCCAGATTGCACAGAAATGAAGAATCTTTTTGATGCATATTCATGTTTAAGATTATAACTGGAGATGATGGTTGGGTGTCTCTGATTTTAATATGAAAATTCAGATTTTCCAGTGGAAAATGAGTTGCTCTCCCTAAGAAGGCATGTTCAAAGTTCAAACATCAGGGTCATTGTTTTTTGGATAGTGAATGCAGTCAGAGTTCATTCCAAGGGGTGCTGTAAACAGCTGATATCACATTTTTTCCACTTTATTTCATAGAAATATTTTATAATATTCTTGTAACTTTTAATATTTTGATGATTCTGAATTTTTAATATTATTATCATTGTTATAAGTAACATTACATTACTCATTCGACAACCATTTCATTTGGGATCTCAGTTGCTACAATTTTATGGTACAGTTTATACTATTTCATTAACTTAATTCCTGATTATGCTAGTACTGATGATTTTGAATAGGAAAATGTACTTTTCATGATTTTTAATGACTCCACCAATGAAAATTGGTCTGCTGATGGAAAGAAAATATTATTTTTTCTGATGGAAATAGCTGACATCAGATCGATAAATATTCTAATGCTGATCATTACCCAAGATACGCTCTTTTTTATGATTAGGCAAAATATGGAACATCTCGGGCTCCCATTAAGCCTTTAGTGAAGGCAGTCATTGCCTCTCCATCTCCAGGAGCGTCTTCATCCTCAACCAGCAGATTAGCAGCTGCGTCGTTGACCGCTGGTGGAACGTCTCCTGTATCTTTATCCTCAGCTGCTGCCAGCTCTCGGATAGGAGTCGTAGGTGAGGACATGCATAGATTTCAATTGTTTCCATGAAATGTTTCTGAATGTGAAACCCACTCTTCTCTTCCTATCCAAGGAGTTAATTAAAAAAGCATTTGTTGCATTCTGAGGTTTTTAAAGTAAACCATATTGAAATCAGTACAGGTGGTATTGGATGTGGACTCTCTGTGAAACGGCATTTGGGAAACAGTCGACCACTTGACTCATTAAATCTTTCTTCCTTGAGCTTCACTAGCATCTTTATTGGCAAATAAAATGCAGATATTTTTACCCACAAGATCGTGATAGAAAGATTGGAAACTTGATCTCTCACTTTAAAATCTTATTTAGGTCCATATGATAACTTATTGAGCTCCACTGTGAAGTCTTAACTTTTTGCTAATTTTTTCACAATATCTTTTTCTTTTATATAATATCAGTAAAAAGTATTCATAAAATCAAAGTAAGTAATGTTTTCATCAGATAAAAAGGGTATCTAAAGAACAGATTGAAATTGTCTGGAGTTGACTTTGTTATCCAGTGTAAATGTATGGATAATACAAATTACTGTTCTTAAATTAACACAACTTTTGTCTCCGCCAATTCTTAAAATTGATTTTTTGTATTATTATCTTTGCTTGCTTAGCTGTTGTTGTTTTGGCATTTTCAGCATTGCTCCTATATTTGTATAAGTCATTTTAGAAACAAAATCTTTCAGATAGCTGAGAAAAAATATCGCAGATTGCACTTGACAAAATAATAGATCTAATGTAATGATTCTGCAATTCTGCAAATAATGCAATTTTTCCCATAAAGATGCATTGTGGGGATTTTCGAAAGTTTTTTGAGGCACTTCCCGGCAAAGCAGAGAGTTGAAATTTGAGGGATTGCTAAAAGCCCTGCATATCCGACGTAAACACATCTGCAAGGATTATCATTGCTTCGACGCTAAGTCAGCGCAAATATTCCCCTATTGAAATTGCATTGTGGCAATTTTTAATTTTTGTTTTAATCACTTCCCGGTAAGAAAGAAACTTGAAACTCCGCATGTAGATGGAGATCATAAATGTCTTTTATGTACGCTATTTAACGTTTCTCTGATTGCCCTTGGTTAGATCCCAGAGAACCATTAACATTACCGTATGCATTTAAGATGGGGGATAACGTAGTCGTAATTTTGGAACTTCCCAGTATGATATCGACAACTAAATTTGAATAAAATAAGTTTTATCTCTACCAGGGCTTTATATGTATTCTTTACTTCCAAAAGATCCTGGGTTCGACACCAGGCATCTCTACTATTTGATACTTATGGCAGGAATTTCAAATTATTAATGACTCGGTTTCAAAAATGTTTTAAACTACATCCCGGTAGGATAGGAAATAGAAAATCATAGGGGTCATGGGAAACGCACTCTTCTTTCTTTATATATATGAAAAAGAAACCAAATGTGCGTGTGTTTGTCGCCAGGTGGGTGGAAAAATGCTCGTATTTATAGCAAATTTCGTTGATTTTGAAGAATATTTTCAATCCTTTTTTTTTTTCATTTCAGGACCTTCTCAATATGATTTTGAATTGAAATTTGAGTTATCGTTATGCTTGCAGAATGCAAGCAACTTTTACTCGTATATATATATACATTCATTCATAGGGGATCAAAATTCTAAATATGTTTCACAAATGTCACTGACTTGAAATTTCTACAACATACTGGCCATAACTGGTTGGTTGTTGGCTGGTTCGTTATTGTCAAAGCAGTGTGGCTATGTCATTATTATGCAATTTTTGGATTATAAATGTTATTTTATGGATGATGTTCTTATGAGCTTACATGTATATGTGTTTTAATGATTAATGTTCAATTTGTAATGAAACACATTCCGTGTTTGCAGTTTTCATCTTAATTGTTATTGCTCTTATTTTGTATATGTATTGGGTTTTTAAAAATGAGTAAGTACCATTTCATTGTTATTAATGTTCTTTATCCGACCAAGTGCTATGAAATAACTGTTTTATGTATTCTATGTACTCATTTTGTAGGAAATGTTTTTAGTGACTCTATGGAAAACTTTCTGCTTTACAAGTATCTCTTACCAACCACAGGAAGTAAGTTTCCGAAAGACCCTGTTAACCATGGTCGGCAAACCATTACATGTATGGGAAATCAGGGGTATTGCAAGCCACAATACAGTGAAAGAAATGTAGAATAAATTTAATTTCCTTTTATTAACACACATATATATGTACATAGATGTGTTTCCTCCAAAATTTTGAAATGATCTCTGGTACATCCGAATAGCTCTGTAAACTGTTTAGATAAAGATGAGCAGACTGAACAGTTTTTTTGCTCTAATTTCATAAGATGAAGAATATATCTGTTGAAAAACACGTGGCTCATGACTGTGCAACAATTTGGCGCTGAAAAAGTATTCTATTTGCACCTGGCTTTTAAAGAATGAAGGGAATTCATTGTATGTAATCCTGGGTACCATTGTTTGAGCTACCTAGTTAATAACTATACATATATACATGATATTGTACGTTAATCAGTTCTAGGGTGACGTAAATGAAATAATTAGTTGTGTTGTTTCTGTGGCGCAGTATATTAATTTTCATTCTGGGATCAGCAAAGCTTGATTAAAAACTAGGTGTCATGTATACATAAATCTACACTGCAGGCTGCTACATTGGGCATCTTGTAGACTGCAGTTGTTAAGGGAAACCCCTGGGGTTTAAAAAACAGGCTCTCAAATTATAAAATGTGGATATTCAAGGGCTTGGCGGTGAATCATCTTTATCCTTCCATCCAATTCATCCTGTTTTCATTATGCTCTATTTTCTCCTTATGCTGTCTTTCATTCAAGATGTATGTAAAAGAAAATATGTCCCACCAGTCCGTTTCTCATGATAAATATGAAAAGAATCTCAATTAGTGGTTGTTATTTAACCAGTGTTAATTGTTTGTCTTTCATGGTGTCTTTAGTTACCCTTGGAGGGTAATAAGAATGTTTTCTTCTATTATGAATCATGTTTGGATTGAACCAATCTGCACAAATTGACTGCTGTTTATTTTTATTTTTCAGCAACAACTAACAAGAAGCCTAAGCCAGCTCCATTAATGCAGAAGACTCTAAAGTTCATGAAAGGAAGGTTTAAGCGGTGAGGCAATGGTGTATGTAGCCCACATTTAGAAGGAAGGCTACCTTGTAATGATATTACCTTAAAGGTGAATTGCATTGCAAATTTGAATTGTTAAGCAGTTGTCATCTTTGCTCTAACCTGTTTCTATGATGGAAATCATGTCCTTAAAAATATTTGCATTTTATAGCTTCTTGTTCCAAGTGAAATGTTTGTTTTACTTAAAAGTACCCAAGCAAAATTGTTTGATGTGCTGTGGAAATGAAAGTTGTTATTTTCTCTATGTATGTCTCAGTGTAAGACTATCTTCTTGCATGTGATAGTAGGTGTAAATTCGTTTCCTTATCAAATACCTGTAAATCGTTGTTTCTCTCATATCTTTCCTTTTAGAATTCAGAAATCTGTTGTTGTTTATTTTGAAGATCTCATATTCTAGAATCTTTGATGTTTTTATCAAGGTTACCATCAAAAGTTGGTCAATGAAAGAGTAATTACCCTCTTAATGGCTATGATTGACTATCACTACACTAGTCGCAACTTTTATTTACTTTGAATTGAACTTTATCTAGATTGAATTAATGTAAATTATATCCTGAACCTATGGCTCTCAGAATAATTATGATCTACTTTTCTTAACTGCAAATTACTTTCAGGCTTGTTGTCAGTTTTGATTTTGCTATCGATATCCATATTACGTTCTGTGCACTTCAGTGTCCATCAAGCACAATTAGGCTCACCATAAATTCTTTCATTTAAAATGCAGTTATGATGTAATGTCATCTTTCTCTAAATTTTTGGTGTGGGTTTTATGTAGGTGTTGATAAAGACCAAGGAACATGTAATTTGTCAAGAAAATTTGTGTTATTCATCTGTTTAAACAAAAGTGACTGCCCTGAGACTGATTGTGATAGAAAGTGCTTTTGGAATGAAATAATTGTATGAAAATATTTCATCTGCTAGCAGACATTTGCCCTTGTGATAGTAAAAGTGGATTATGATTTATTGCTCTGAATTTTATTGTGACCCTTTTTACATTGGTTTGATCGAGTTATTAACCTAATTTTTTGGGACCTCCTCTAAAACGTGTGATATGACAAGTGTTGCTATTATCAATTAAGATTATGGATAACTGAAACTTTGTACACTCCATGTATTTATTTAAGTACTTCTGGAAGATGTAGTTTCTGTAGGTATTGTGGAAACTCGTTATATGTTCATTCTTATTTTGGAAAACTACGAGTCTATTCTTTCCTTGGCCTAAAAATGTTCCACCACTGCTGTACATCCATTGGTCAAGTTTAGAAATATCATGACTTTGGTTGAACTGATTGACTTATAGATGGCAATGACAAATTGTCACAATTCATGGAGTGATTACTTTGAATTTCAGGTATAATTCTTTTAAACCAATGAAATTAATTTATAAACGTAGAATAAATCATTGCATTGTAATTATATGGTTTTTAACTGATTGTTATTTGGAGCTTCTTCTGTTATTTCCTTTCCATGTAAAAACATGTGATTGGATTTCATTGTAAAGACATTTATGTTAGGGTTTGACAAGCCAATCAAATGGATACTGGATTGTGTGATGTGAAGTAATGCTCAGGAATAAACTATTTCTAGTTTTCAGCAACCATTTTGTTGAACCATCATTCTCTAGTAAATTCAAAAGAATTCACCTAACCTGATATTTTCTCCATATGTTAGTCTGTTTTAGTCTTTTGTGATCCCTGCTTATATTGCACAAGTTTATTTCATTGCCCCAATTACTTATATTTGATTTGTCAAATGCCATAAAATGCAATTAAATATAAATGTTTTATTTATTTACATTCAAAAATACCTTATTTGATTCTCTTGAGGTTTCCTAGAATTTGAGCTATTGAATTTTTGTAAATTCTTCTTATTAGAGGTGCTTGTTTTCTTTTGTAAATACGAGATGTTCGTAGATGTTCAATTTTAGTTACAAATTCAGCTATTTGTTTTTGAACTTTAACTGCTTACTAAACTAATAACTGACAATTTTTACTCTTAATACAACTAATTAACCTAACTATTATCAGTCTGAACAGCTAATCTTGCAAGGGGAGACTCACTTTTGTACGGGGATTTTGATGAAAATTTTTGTGGTGGTGCAGGAAGTGGAATAATGAAAAAATGCATTGCTGTTCGTCTGAATGGGCATTAGTTTTTTTGCAATAATTAATTGAATATCGATAATCTGAGTATAGGCAACCACACATTGCACACCAGCGCCTGCCAAATCAGTAGAAAATAACCCACTGTTTGCGAGTAATTCTATAATATTATTTTCATTTACTTTATTATATCTCTTCTTTGTTACTTACTGATAGACTTAAGAGCAATATTTCCATTCTTGCACTCTATATCCGATCAAATAACCTTATTTCAACCAAATGAACTTCGATTGAGGGAGACCCTCACTTAAAGTATGATGAATGAAGGTTCATAACATAGCTTTCTGGAATCCTCTGGTATTGGTGGTTATAACTACATTGGCTATCCTCATAAATTGATAGTAGGCCCGTAAAATATCATTCACAAGCGCGATTTTTCATTCAAGGTTGGAAACACAAAAGAAACTGATTCAAGATTTCGTAATTAAAAGTAGCGGATTACTTCCGTAATTTAATTTTTACACCAATCACTAGATACTTCATATTTGTTGACTGGATAATGCGCAATCCGCTCTGGTTACATATAAACCAGCAACTCTTTGGTTAATGTGAAACTTTCCAGAGTTTCCATCTTACTCAACGTCACCTCTGCTGTTGAAGAAACTCTAACCTACCATTTATCCAAAAATTTAAGAATATTCAAAGATAAACGTCCCTTCATTGGAAAATGAGGATACATTTGAAGAAACAATTACGTCCCTGAAAAAGGAGCCACTGTGCCTGCGACGGGCGGGAGACCGTGCATTAAATGTGCACCGTTAGAGTCTTTGGACACTTCCCTGGTTTTAAGTCCTCCCCAAGTATGCCACTTGCACTTTAAACTTCATTTTAGTTATTTTAATGATTTTTAATTTATCGAGAGAATTGTCTTAAATTATGACTTAAATGAATCTTAATTTTTGTTAATTTCAATAATTAATGAAATCGTTAAATTCAGTGATTAGAAGAGATTATTTTTCTTCTTGTGAGCATGTGAAGCTTTATCCAAAGTTAATAAATTTCCTTACTCAACACTACAAAAACACTTCTATTGCAATGTTTATTGAAGTCGATACTAATTATTACAGGATCTGAATTTGGTGACATTTAATAACAGTTAGTTCATGAAATTTAATTAGTTGTGCAATTCAGTGAAATAATGTGATTTATAGGTATGTTTTAATTTGTCTTTAATTTTTCTGTTAGTCATAACATTGTGCTCCTTTACAAGTATCGGGATGAAATTTATCAAAAAAACAACAAAAACACATACATGTACAGCACCATGAGCATCTTATAAAGCATTGCCTTTCACAAGTGCAATCCTTCTTTATCACTTCGGCTGGGAAACGTATCTGGCACACATTTTGAAAGAAACTTCATTCCTCCGCAAGTTTTGACGCATGCCAAGCATATTGCAGCATGTCTCTGAATTTCAGCGAGGAAATCTGATTATGCACTATTGAATGGATATGAATTCCATCTTCTCTGGAACTTATTTCCTGTTTCTCCTGTATTAGGTAAGTACAGTTTTGCAGCCTTGAAATGAATATCTTGATTTGTCTATAAAAATACACATCACAAGGTTGGCATAATGGTGTGCATTTTGGTGGTATTACCTTTAAGGCGCATGTTGGCATTTTTTCGTCGTCAAAAAATATCTCATCATATGTTGCAGAGTTTGTCTGCCCGCCTCATGAATCCATAATGAGTAAAAAATGATTGATGGAGACGTATGGTTTTTTAACACACTTTTTAAGAAAACTTGGTAGGTTTCGGAGGAAGGTTTCCCAGATTTCAATTATGTCACTGAAATATTTTTAAAGTTTTTCTCTAATTCTGCCACATTCCTGCTCACCTTTGGTCCAAAATTGCCTCCCGCTTCCTGCATGCAGAGCAAAACTTTAGGTAATAATTTACCTGAAGCTGTTAATGAATATTGCGCAGTATATGAATGCGTTATTTTCCCCCTACTTCCAATACATAGTGGTACTGTCCTATCCCCTTGGTGGGTTAAAGTTATTTTAATGTCCACTCTATATTCACACCCTGTCTGATCTGTATTAATTGTATATCTATTCGATATGAAATCTATTTCGATATCGATCGACCGTACGGTATACACGCGGTATTGTGAGCACTCCGTTTTTTCTTTATTTACACGATTTTGCTACATTGGTTGTTAAATATAGATTAATTATTGATATAATGCCTTTCGTTAATCAGTGCATAATTTGTAAAGATTTACTTGCGCCTGAGAAGGAAATTAAGTGCGACAATTGTTTGTTGCCGCTTCATGCAACATGTGGCGGACTAACCCGAAATGATGTGATTCAACTAAAATTGCAAAATAGACGATTATTGTTCCACTGTGATTTATGTGTAAACTCAAATAAGAATAAGGTAGATAAGCTGGTTGATATAATTAATGAGCTGAAACTACAAATTGAAGAACTTCGTGTTGATCGATCGTCATGCACTAATCATGAGGAAGTCATCGAAGTGGCAGTAGCGGAATCTATGGAAAGATACAAGCGTTTGAGAAACGTCTTGTTACATAATGTTCCAGAGAGTGCTTCCTCTACTAGTAATGAAGACCTGGAGCATGATGTAAAACAACTTGCTGATATCTTGGCCGATGTGGGGATGAACTACGAAGTCAGCGAATGCAAGGTTGTACGACTTGGTAGACGATCTCAAGGCAAGCTTAGACCACTTAAAGTAGTTTTTTGGCAGGATTCTGATGCTCTGGAATTCTTGCGTCTCGTTAATATTCACAGAAAGAGACACACGGACTTTCGTATCTCGGTGTCGAGGGACAGAACATTATGTGAAAGAAACTATATAAATAAGCTTCGTTGTGAAATTAAAGAGAGAAGTGACAAAGGTGAACCGAATCTTATCATAAAATACATTGCTGGAGTTCCTAAAATTATCCAAAAAAACTAATTTATCGGCAGTCAACCTTAAATTTTTATTATCAAAATTGTAATGGCATTCGTAGCAAAATTAATGATTTATCGTCTTCTGTGTTACTCTCAGTCTATTATCAAAATGTTAGAGGCATCAGAACAAAACTAACTGAACTTAGTTTAGCCATAAGTGTGTCAAATTACGATGTTGTTGTGCTTACTGAAACCTGGCTGACAAGTGACATTCTTACATCTGAACTCAGTTGGCCGAATTATCACATCTTCAGAAGAGATCGTGACCCCACATATTCGAACAAAAGACGAGGGGGTGGTGTTTTAATAGCGGTAAAATCTTCACTCACTTGTTATGAACTAATTCTACCTGATTATAATGTTGAGCAAGTTTTTGTAAGTATCTATTTTGCTGATTTGAAATTTTTAATTGGATCCGTATATTTTCCACCTAACTCTCCGGTTGCATTATATGATAGTCATTGTGTTGGAGTTGAAAATATCCTAACTAAAGATTTTGATGAAATATTTATATTAGGAGACTATAATTTACCCTCTATAGATTGGAATACTCCATCTGAGAACGATGAAGTCTCTACTGAATGTGTTCTTTCACCTCAAGCTAAAGTTATTGTTGACAATTTTTCATTCCAGGGTCTAGTTCAAGTCAATACTGTAAAAAATAAATATAATAAATTGCTGGACCTTGTTTTCTCTAATTCAACAAATGTTACATGCTCCATGGTGGATGATCCTTTAACTAAATGTGATTCTTATCATCCGTCCATTGAATTAATAATAAATATTCCAAAGAAAGTAGAAATGGCCAAGGAAAAAGAGTTTATACTTGATTATAAAAACTGTGATTTCTTTGGCTTAAATAGCTACCTTAATGAAGTTAATTGGCCTGTGATATTATGTAATTTAGATTGTAATGAGGCTGTGAATAGTTTTTATTCAATAATGTATCAAGCTATAGAATTATTCACTCCTATCATATCATTTTGTAATAGCAGTTACCCTAAATGGTTTACTCCCACCTTAAAACAATTAATTTCTCAAAAGAAAATCCTACACAAAGTTTATAAGGCCTCTGGGAACTCCACTGATTACCAAAAGTTTTCTGATATCCGTAAGAAATGTAAAGCACTTTCTAAATCCTGTTATGCTTCCTATATAAATACTGTACAGGACAACATATTAATTAATGCTAAGTCTTTCTGGTCACACGTTAATAATCGTCGAAGAACTAATAACATCCCATCATCAATGTCCTATAATAGCATTAAGTGTGATAATCCTAAAGATATCGCTAATCTATTTGCAAAATATTTTTCTGGAGTCTTCTCATATGAGGATAATTATTCTGTTCCAAATTTTAATTTTAGTCATAGTATTAATATCTCAACAGTGAATGTTACCGTTGATGAAATTTTAAAAATTCTGAGGAAACTGGATGTATCAAAAAGCCCTGGCCCTGACAACTTGCCTCCGTTACTTATCAAAAACTGCTGCGAAGCTTTGGTCTTTCCCCTTTATATTATTTTTAATAAATCCTTAGACTACGGTATTTTTCCGGATTTCTTGAAAACTTCTTATGTAATTCCAGTGCATAAGAGTGGTAACAAAAATGATGTGAACAACTACAGACCCATTGTTATCCAATCTGTTTTAGCAAAGGTACTCGAAAGTTTAGTGACAAATAGACTTACCCCACTTATTGAGAATGTTTTAGATGATGAACAACATGGGTTTAGGAGTGGCAGGTCTACTGTCACTAACCTATTATCTTTTCAGCACTTTGTCACCACCGCAGTACATGATCATCATCAAGTAGACACTATTTACTGTGATTTTACCAAAGCATTTGACAAGGTATGCCATTCCATGCTTCTAGCAAAGCTTAGAGCTTATGGTATTAGTGGGAATTTATTATCTTGGTTCTGCAGTTACTTGTCTAATAGAAAACTAAAGGTGAAAATCAAAGGTATTACTTCTTTTCCCTTTGAAGGCGTATCTGGAGTCCCTCAGGGATCCCATCTGGGACCTATTTTATTCTTGATTTTCATTAATGATATTGGAACCATAATTAAACCAATTAATTATCTTATGTATGCTGACGACATTAAAATATTTCATACTATTGATTCGAATACAGATGCTTCTGCACTGCAAAGGTGTTTGACAGATATCTCTGAATGGTGCAAAACAAATGCTATGTTTTTAAATATTAGTAAATGTAATGTTGTCACCTTCTGCAAATCCAAGTCACCTATAATAACTGACTATTCATTATCTGGAAAAAGTCTTGTAAGATTGGACCATAAACTGGATTTGGGTGTTCTCTTTGTTTCCGACTTGTCTTTCAGTAGGCACATAGATACCATAATTACTAAAGCCTATAAAATTCTTGGTTTCATGTATAGAAATTGTAGGGATTTTAACAATATTTTTTGCTATAGACATTTATATATCACCCTAGTTCGACCAGTTCTCGAATATAGTTCAATAGTTTGGTCCCCTTCTTATCATAAGTACGACTTAGGCTTAGAGAGAGTCCAGAATAAATTTCTGAGACTGGTGGCTTTTAAGTTTGGAATTGAGAGAGAAAGTGGAGAATATGAAAAGACATTGAAATTACTAAATATACACACACTCTCTGCTCGTAGGAAGCAAAATGGAGTTCTATTCTTACACTCTCTGTTAAATAATCATATCAAGTCTTCTTATCTTTTATCTCTTATAAATTTTAGGGTTCCAATTGTTCATTCAAGATCCCATCATTTATTTCATATTCCATATGTATGTAATAATTATTTGTATTTTCTGCCTATTTTTAGAATAATGAGAGATTTTAATAGTCATTGTAAATCCGCTGATATATTTTACTTTTCACACAATGTATTCAGAAATTTTATTTTAAAAAATGTTTAATGGTGCAGAATTATTAAGGTGTATTTTTCTTTTATTGTAACATGTAATGTGTTATCTCCAATTTAATTGTAACTTTCATTTGTGTCAATCTTCTTTAATTAAGCTCATATGTTTATTTTCAAACTTTTCAAATGTTACCTTGGTCATTTTCAACATTTGTAATAGGACATCTGTCCGTTAAATAAAATAAAGTATTATTAATATCAGTGTATTATTAATATAATCTGGCTGGTATTTTCTCATTAGATGACACGTTTGTTTAGAGAAAAGTTCCGCAGCCTTGAGGGTTATTTCTGGAGACACAGCATCTCTACGGGAAAAATAACTTGTTACTATCTGCTGTCTTATTCGAAATTTTTTCTTAAATCGAATCAGCCAAGATCTCGAACCAGTGAAAGTGAATTCATTCAACAGATGCTAAAACCCTACTGATAATGCCCACTGTTTTAGCATTCTGGAGGTAACGTCCTCCATTCCCTTCCTTGCTTCGCAAAACCTATCGTATGTACATTTATTTATCATTTGCATCTTATCAAATCGTGTTCCTCCATTTGCAATATCCCTACTTCACACAGTAACTTGAGATTTTCATCGTAAAAATTGTGAACCTCCCGTTTTTAAGGTTGATAGCGACCGTTTTGGGTGTTCCCTAGCAAGATTAACGACATTAATCTTCACATCCAACGGAATAAAAAGTCACTTCGGAGATTTCGGTGATGGCTCATAGGAATCACTTATCTTCCTTTGAAGGAGGGCTGCTATCTCATCTCCCGATTCTGCCTCTTCATCGCTATCATTCACGAATTCTGCATATGCGTCTTCATTTTCAAGGAATAACTCATCTTCCTTAACAAAAATATTTTCTTCCATAATATCCATAAATCTACCAACGGCATTCTCACCAAGTAAACGAGCCTATGACGTTCACGGCCATTAAAGTTTCTGCAAAAAAATGATATTTATTGTACTATTTATCGGTATTGACAGGAATGAATCCAATTTTTAATGAGATAAAAAGGATATTTGTGATAATATTGTTCAACGAAATTTCAGTAATCCGCTACTTTTAATTACGAAATCTTGAATCAGTGGAACGCAAGTTTCTTTTGCGTTTCGAACCTTAAATGAAACATCACGCTTGTGAATGATATTTTACGGGCCTACTATCAATGTATGAGGATAGCCAATGTAGTTATAACCACCAATACCAGAGGATTCCAGAAAGCTATGTTATGAACCTTCATTCATCATACTTTAAGTGAGGATCTCCCACAATCGAAGTTCATTTGGTTGAATTAAGGTTATTCGATCGGATATCGAGTGCAAGAATGGAAATATTGCTCTTAAGTCTATCAGTAAGTAATAAAGAAAAATTATAATAAAAGAAAATGAAAATAATATTATAGAATTACTCGCAAACAGTGGGTTATTTTCTACTGATTTGGCAGGCGCTGGTGTGTAATGTGTGGTTGCCTATACTCAGATTATCGATATCCAATTATTGCAAAAAAACTAATGCCCATTCAGACGAACGGCAATGCATTTTTTCATTACTCCACTTCCTGCACCACCACAAAAATTTTCATCAAAATTCCCGTACAAAAGTGAGAGTCTCCCCTTGTTAGACTCAGGTTTGCATTTTGGTTCATGTTGATTCCATCTTATCATCGTCATCCGCCATTTTCAATCCAACGTCAGATGTAGGCCTTCCCAAGTACTTTGCAATTTTCTCTGTCTTGAGCTTCTCATTGCCACGTTTCACCTAAATACTTGATGATGTCTCTATTCCACCTGTCCATAGGTCTTCTTCTCGGTCTCTTCACATCTCTTGGTATTCAGTTGTGAACTACAGATGCCCAACGGTTGTCGTTTCTTCTCGCAACATGGCAGGCCCACCTACATTTTAGTGGTATTACCTTATCTATGATGTCTGTAACTCCATTCATCATTCTCACTCAAGTGTTGTGTTGTCGTAGCGGTGGGTCGAATTTAGGAATTTAATGAAAATATACTTTTAGATGAGAATAATCACTTTATTTTTCTTACGTTTTGGGTGACTCGATATGGTTGGGAACGGAAGAAACCCTTACGGGGTTGGTCGAGATGCAGGGAATCCCGGCCGAAGTCTTTAGGCAGACTCGGTCAGCAGGGGGTCGCATTCTTTCTCTCAAATACGCGTGCCATACCCATGCTTCCATCGCCTCGCCTCCTCCGACCGTACTCGTATAGCCTGTTGTAATCTTGACAATTACGACATCGTTTCCTGTCTCTTCTTGTGATTCCCAGCATACAGCGCTCCATGCTCCTTTGCGTTGTCTGAAGTCTCTGGGTTATTGCAGCATTTAACACCCAAGTTTCACTTCCATAGGTCAGGACAGGTAAAATGCATTGGTTGAAGACCTTCCTCTTCAAAACCATTGGCATTCTTGACTTTAGAATGTGTGAGTTCCTACCAAATGCGCTCCAGCCAAGTTTCATTCTTCTGTTTACTTCATTAATCCTGTTTTTCTCTCCTGTTGTTACAAGTTGTCCCAGGCACGTGTATTCCAAGCAAACATGCAGAGGTTTTCTTGAAGTTTGACTGGTTCTTGCACTGCAAAAGTCTCTGAAGTCTCTAGGTTTTCGCAGCATTTAACACCCAAGTTTCACTACCATGGTACCATAATTTGTTTGCGAAAGAAAAATATCAATTGCGATAGTTAACTGTAGGAGTGTTAAAAATAAAGTATCCGATTTGGAGCATCTTATTCGTAGCCACGACACCGATATTTTTATAGGTACAGAAAGCTGGTTAAATGAGGATATAAGCGACAATGAAATGCAGTAGAAGTCTGTTATAACGAGAGCACACAAGAATCGGAAAAGTACTCTTTATGACGCGTACTCGTTATAGCCGATTTCTAACACTAAATGCCCGTTCTCTTGAATCTAAGAACAGCGAGTGCGGTAGAATGGAACTATGGGGTTCTTAATTCCTACGCTGATGCTTCAGACTGCGTAAAAAAGTACGATCGCGTCAAAAAATACTTTATTTACTCGAAAAAACGCGTACCTTTTTGGGTCTATTTTTTTCGCCTCAAAAATCGGGATGCGCCTTAGAATCGACAGCACACTACATTTGGGTACAGTACTATTCGTTGGCATGTCCCGTAGCGTGGGGCCGGCCGCTTCATCGGCCAGTCCTAGTTTCATATAACTCGTCAAACGATCCACCAATCCGCTATCGACTGAATATATGCTTTTATACTGTATCGATGTTTGCATTATATACGAAACTGTAGGCCGATGTCAATGTCCGACGTTCGAATTTCGGGATGCCCATTACTTACGATCTTTATTTTCGAGTTAACTCATTATTTTATTGAAAACATGCATTATAACGAAACTGCGTCCTCTAATATAAAATGTGGAAAATTATTGCTCAGTAATAGTCGAAAAATAATGGTGTCATTAGATCTTAATTCATAACAAATTGCTTTCACCAGAAATTTTCCATTCACACCCCTCCTAAGCAATGACTGAGTCGCGAGGGAGGGAGTTACCCTGGGAATCCAAATCAGCACTGCTTTTATCTCCTATATTCCCACTGATCCTGGATCAGACGATTTGGTGCCAAGTTTTGTATGAAAACTAATCCCACGGATGGATGCCAATATGAAAGGAACTCAAAAATTCCGACACTGACTAGAGGGGTCGTCGCAGAAAAGAAACTAGAGACAAGGTGATAAGATGTGCGGAGGGATAAAGAGGAGAGGGAAACTCGTGAGAAGTTTCTACTCAAAGCTCCCTGAAGCATCTTTGCCGAGAAAGGGTGAGGCGACTCGTAGAAAACAAGTGCATGAATTAGGTGAGGATGATTTTTGCGTATTATATTTTTCTGCCCTTTGAAGAGATAACGCACCTCAGATTACCGTTGGCTGGTTAGACTTCGTTCCTCACGTAAATTGATGATTCCGAGATATGCCTCCTGCAAGACAAGTACTCGTTATAACAATACTTCAGAAATGACCACTCGTTATAATGGACGTAACTTCCTATCCTTTTTGCAGTGAGACGGACAACGGCCAAAAAATCACTTGCTGTAACGAAACTCTCACTATATGCCATACTCGTCATAACGGACTTCTACTGTATTTCCAAAGGATTACACTTATTGGTGACTCTGGTGCACAATAAGCCAAACACGTGTGCACGTTTTACCGACCACCAAACTCCTCTTGACAGGTTTTGCAAAATCTTAATGACGAAATAAATTTCTACCTGAGGAAGAGCAATCAGAGTATAACTATAATTGGGGGGGATTTTAATCTTCCAGACATCGACTGGAATAATCATAGCATAAAGAAATGGCCCGGGATGTTGACCCATGTAAAAAATTATTAAATTTGCTTCGTTTTGTTGATTTCCTGTTAAAGAATAGGCATAATTTAAGTATCCCTGTGATAGTTTCCCTATAGAGATTTAAATCAAATTGAGTTGAGATTTAATCATCACTGATATATCATGTTAACATGGGTTTTTTGTCCAATTTCCTTTGCTCCTTCGGTTGTTCAAACCGTACCAGTTTATGTTACAATTAAAGGCCATTACTTCATCAAATTGAATTATAATCTGTCATTTGGTTAAAAATTTCAAAGTTAACTATGGTTGCTAGCATTTTCTCTCAGTGTAACTAAGAAATTTGCCATGATGAATTTTTCATCCAAGTTAACTAAATAGCTTTATTATTTTCATTAGCTTAAAACCCTTCCTCTTTCATGATGTAACTAACTACTTTTTGAAGCTTTTTTAGATTCAAATTTAAGTACCAAAAGCAGTGAAGAATTTTGCAGTAATCAAAAACTCTTTCCAGCTCTAAAATATTTATGTGAATTTTACCTGCATTTGACCCTTGAAGACTTATTTTAAGTACTTAATTTATTAATATTTACTTATAATAATGAATATATTGTCAAAATAAAATAGGTAAAATAGACTATATGGTCTTCAAGTTAATAAATGTATGGTTATTTGTTGGGGAAGGAGTTAATCAAACTATTTACTAACTTACTTGCCTCCACATGATGAAAATTTATTTCGTATACTAAATACATCAAACCAAACAAAAACAAAACAATAAATAAGTTTTAAAATAATACTGGCAGATGAGAATTCATGTAATATTCATGTTCATGCTACCCACTAATGAAAACATACCTCACTCTGAAAGGAGCACAGAATTCCACCATTACCACAAGTGGCCCATTTACTCTGAAGGAAATTAGCAGGATTTTACAAAGTTACCCACAATTTTAACTCATTCAGTTTTTGTGCCAGTAAAATTTGATTGCTGACAAAAAAATTTGTACAAAAGAGAGCACCTGTAAGACATCCGTAAAAGGAAAGAGATGAAAATTTTAATAATAATAATAATTTTAATAAACTTTTTAATTAGCAAAATATTAATTCCCAACATAAATGAACTTATTCAAAAATCCTTGTCTCGAACATTTAACATTCCTGAACAACCACTTCATATTTTGCACATTTGATCATTTGGCAGCTCTGTCGCATAGTGGTGTCTCTGAGAGTTGATGAATTCCTCACAGACTGGTTTGAGGTGTGGTGCAATTGCTGTAAAGATAAAGACAAACAAGGAGTGAAAAATTGTGACATGACTGGGACTCAAACCCAGGTCTCCCACTTTCCGGGCAGGTGTTCTAACCCTTAAAATACCAGGCCACCCCAATCCCAAGTAAAATTTCATCTTGAAGTGCTTTAAAGATAGTCATATGAATGATTTGCCACGGCATTTGTTAAAGGTAGAGAATTTAATAAATATTAATTCATATATTTTTAAAGAAATTTTACTTTCACCACCATGAAGAAATCTGATGTGACAACTTGTCATACTCAGAGTTGCCTTTCTCAAGTGCCCAACACTTATCTTTTGTCACTCCATTAGGAGGCTAATTGTGAACCCTACTAGTTTCTGCTATGATTTTTAATACTTAGGTGAAATATAGCACTGAAATAGGAATCCTTTCTCCTCTCCCTTCTACGTTAAAGTTTCTCTAAGCCCATTAGCTATGGCCCCAAACCGCACCACTCCTGCACTCGAGAGCGAAATATCCTCACTCAAACAGGAAAACACGCAATTGCGCGAGAGTTTGCAGAAGGTTACAGACAAGATGACAACATACGATTCGAAGATTAATGAGGCCAGGCTTCTCGATGGATCATCCCGCCAGTCCAGCCTTGATTCCGTGGAAGAGGACATTAAGAATTTTCGAAAGGAATTTACGGTGGAGATTAATAAGCTCTTCTCTCGCATGTCATCGCTGGAGGACCTTTCCACCAATTTGGATGAAAGGCTCGATAATCTGGAGCAATACAGTCGTCGAAATTGCCTTCTCATCCATGATCTTCATGAGCAGAAGGGCGAGAACTGCATTTCCCTTGCATACAATGTATTTCAGTCACGACTTTGGACAGAATTTCCGCCCTATCTCTTGGATAGGTAAGTTTCGCGATTCCAAACGTTGCCCGATAATAGTTAAATTCGTGAGCTACCAGGAACGTGCAACGGTTTGGCGAGCGAAGAGACTCCTCAAGGGCTCTGGAATCGTCATCATGGAGTCGCTTACCAAAACGAGATCCTTGCTGCTTAAGGAGGCCAAAGAATTGAATGACAACACCAACGTTTGGACTTATGATGGCAAAATTGTTATCTGTGGTGCCAATGGTCTCCGTTCCTTCATCTCCACCTCATAACTAAAGCAGTTGAACATATCCCATTAATGGCCAAATTCATTTAATTTCCAACTACTCTTCTGCTTTTCCGCATTCTTTATACTTCCTTGGGAGAGGAAGTATGAAGTACTTTCTCAAATAAGTATAAATTTCTCACATAAGGAATGTATGTGAAAAGTAGGACGTCGTGTGAGGCAGTTGCAGCCAATATTTATGTTTGAATTTTCACTCATAGTTAGAGATCTTTTGTTGTGCTGCGTAGTATGTAAGCCAGAATGACCCAGGTTCAAACCCAGGAGGTAAATATATCCCCCATTTAAAATACATTGAGGTAGTTTTTATTATTTATTTTGATATACTTATCGAAATAATAGGAGGTTCTTGCATAGAAAGAAGATGTATATTAAGCAAAAAATTTAGATAAGACCATGCTGTTCGATGCCAGAGCACATTACAATTTCTCAGATAAGGAATATATGTGAAAAGTAGGATGTCGTTTGAGGCAGTTGCACCCAATATTTCTGCTTGAATATACACACATAGTTATAGATGGTGATTTTCTGTTGAGCTGCATAGTAAGTATGACCAGAAAGACCCGGGTTCGATACCAGACGATTAAATTGCAGCGAATTTTAAGAATATTTTCAATCCTTTTTTTTTTTCTTTTGAGGACCGTCCCAATATGATGCCGATTTGAAATTAATGTTGTCGAACTGCTTGCAGTATGCAAGCTACATTTTACTGGTATGTATTTATATATATTCATTCATGTAACATATATATATATACGAGTAAAATGTAGCTTGCATACTGCAAGCAGATCGGCAATACTAATTTCATATTGGCATCATATCGGGACGGTCCTCAAAAGAAAAAAAAAAGGATTTAATTTTTTCTGAAAATTCGCTGAAATTTAATCGTCTGGCATCAAACCCGGGTCTTACTGGTAAACCTACTATGAAACACAATAGAAGATCACCATCTCTAACTATGTGTGAAAATTCAAGCAGAAATATCGGCTATAACTGCCTCAAAAAACGTTCTAATTTTCACGAATGTTAATGCCTCTCGAGACTCGAACCAAGGACAATCGTGGAAATCTAAAACATGTTTCTGAAAGTTATTTATGATCTCTATCCATATGCCGAATTTCAAGTTTCTATTTTATTGGGAAAAGTTTCAAAATAATTCCTAAAAATCGGATCAACTTCTGATTTCAGAGACACCTGGTGTCGAACCCAGGACGTATTGTAAGCTGTGAATGCACAGTTTGATTTGTAAAAATTTGCTCTTGTATCATGCAAAGTTTGAAGTCGATAGCATGCCGGAAAGTACCTAAATTTTTTTCCGTTATCTCCGTAAGAAATGCATTGAGAAGTGCAAATGGCCCTCTGGCATCGAACCAAGGACAATCAGCGAACATGTAAAATTTGATTATGAAATATATTCATGATATCTATCCACTTGCCGAGTTTCAAATATCCATGTTATCGGGAAAGGATCCAAAAAAAATCTTCAAAATCGCCGTAATGCATTTTAAACGGCCGATTTTTGCCCCGACCTAGCATCGAACCATGGACTAAATTCTAAAATGTCTTTCTGATTTTCGTTGGATACGCACGGCTTCTAGCGATCCCTGGAGTTTCAACTCTTTCTCTCTACGGGAAGTGCCTCAAAAAAATTTTCGAAAATCCCCGCCATGTATTCTTATGGAAAAAATAGCGACTTTGGGGCCCTCTGGAATCGAACCCATAACCATGAGGATCAAAATTGCAATTTTTCTGGCGGTTACACGTTATGGCCAATAGGTCGTAAGAATTTCAAGTCAAGGACGCTTGTGGTTTAGGCTGTGAATTAGTATCCTATCTATCTATCTATCTATCTATATAGGTATATCCATGAATGAATCCGGAGAAGCATCTATATATAATAGATATGTTACATGAATAAATCCGGAGAAGCATCTATCTATTATATATAGATGCTTCTCCGGATTCATTCATATATATACCTATATAGATAGATAGGATACAAATTCACAGCCTAAACTACAAGCGTCATTGATCTGAAATTTTTATGACATATTGGCCATAACGTGAAACCCCCAGGAAAAAAGAGACTTTGATCCTCAGTGTCATAGGTTCGATTCCAGAGGGCCCCAAAGTCCCGATTTTTCCCGTTTGAATGCATTGCCGTGATTTTCGGGAATTAAAAAAAAATACTTTCCGGATAGGTAGAGAAGTAAAACTCAAGGTGCCTATATTTATGGTCTTGGACTTTCGAAAACATCAATGACTTTTACAAAAATTATCCTGGGTTCGATGCTAGGACGATGCAAAGATCTGCCCTTTAAAATACATGGGAGCCGTTTTTCATTATTTTTTTAGATGCACTTATCGAAATGATAGGATGTTCGTGCTTGGCTGGAAGATGTATGGTACGAATAAGTTTTAGAAAAAAATTTTCATAAGACCGTACTGTTCCTGGGTTCGAAGCCAGAGCACAATAACGTTTCTCTCATAAGGAATATAAAGGAAAAGTAGGACGTCATTTGAGGCAGTTGTAACCAATATTTCTGCTTGAATTTGCATACGCGGTTAGAGATGGTGTTTTTCTTTTGTGCTGCATAGAAAGTATTGCCTGAAAGACCCGGGTTCGATGCCGGGCGGTAAAAATATCACCCATATATAATAATATGGGGTATCTTTTCATAATTTTTTTATGCATTTATCGATATGTAAGGGAGCTCTTGCTTAGATGGAAGATGTATATTAACACTTTGTTTAAGAAAAAAAATAGATAAGACCATGCTGTTCCTGGGTTCGATGCCAGAGCACATTATAATTTCTCAAATAAGGAGTGTATGTGAATAGTAGGACGTCGTTTGAGGTAGTTGCACCTAATAGTTTTGCTTGAATTTTCACACATAGTTTGATATGGTAATTTTCTATTTTGCTGCATAGTAAGTACACCAGGAAGACCGGGGTTCGCTGCCAGGTGATTAAATTGCAGCGAATTCTACGAATATTTTGAATTTTTTTTTCTTTTGATGTCCGTCCCGATATGATGCCGATATGAAATTAGTGTTGTCGATCTGCTTGCAGTATGCAAGCTACATTTTACTCGTATATAATAGATATACGAGTAAAATGTTGCTTGCATACAGGAAGCAGATCGACAACACCAAATTTGGCCTGGTGTAAATAGATATGCATCCAATGATAAATTACAATACAAGATAAATTTCTTCTTTCATCGTTAACATTAATTTCAAAATTTATAATTTCAATGGGTTTTCCTCACCAATTATACTAAACCAAATAGTGACTGAGACATTTGTAAAGGAATTTAATTTGAAAATGTAGGATGCAGCAAATTACTATTTTGCCAGAATTTGTTTGTTCTGGGGGTTGCCTATGCTCAAAATTAATTTACCCTTCCCAGGCATCCTAGTACCATAGATTGTTGAATAAATTTAAATTTCTGAAACTTAATACAGAGAAATAAATTCCACTTTGATACTTACTAAAATGTTACTTACCAATGTTTGAATCTGTTTGGTATGGCTCAGCTAGAAATTTTAAAACCATGTTAAAAAGTAGCTGGTGACTGTGGATTGGACTCAGTTTTCCTGGAAGGGTCCTGTCCAGCCAACTTCCCAGGAGTAGTGGCCAATCACATAAGTGCTCATGAGTAGTCCCCCTGAAACGAATATTTTCATTGGTATAAATATGCTATTTGATTATTGAACAACTGACAAACTTTGTCTGTTCGGATGGTAGTGAATTTTTAATTGAAGCACGGAAGTGCTACAAATAGAAACAATGTTCCAGCATATTAAAGACTGTTTGAAAGGTTTCATTACTTTATAATGAAGCTTTTCATAAAATCTCTCATAATTTAAGAATTATTCATCCTTTATAAGATAATTAACTTAATCTATTGCAATAAGCTAGTAATATTATTATTCTGAGTTTTATTCTTATGAAGTAACGTATGAATTCATAACATTTTTGGATTGTTTGGGGTTATGGAAAATATGAGACTTCAAATTTTGAATTTTGGTTTTATGAGATAGCACATACCTTATTGTAATATAGCCAGACAACTTGCTTTCACTCTCCTTATTATTCATTGTTGATATCAGAGTTTGTAGTGCCTTTAAATTGACACTGTTGTGGAATGTCTGTGAGTTTATGAAGAGCATATCCAGAGATGGCATTTCTGTAAGGGCCTCACCAATTTCCCGAACTTCATTCTTTACTGGAAACATCCAAATATCCAATCCAATGGCCTTCCTATTTATCCCATTAAATATACAATGCTGCTATTATAATTTGTTTAATTGTAGGCACAATGTGGAAGGAAAAGAAGAATAACGTTTTCCATAAATAAGACAAAAGTCAGGAGAACAAGATACCGATTGGGTTTAAGGAATTATTTCTACTGAGCTGATTCAACATTTTCCCTTCTAAATATGACTCAAGGTTTGGAAGGTTCACAATAAAGTAGTCCTTGCAGAGCTAAATCAGTTTTCAAAAATATCTTTACGTGACGAACTTAGAAGTTTAAAATATAGCAAAGAAATATTTGTATTTCTTCAATATTAAATAGTAGAATAGCAAGTATGAAAGAGCAATGGATTGGCTGAAGGGAGTGGAAGGTTCTACGAGAAGGCAGGCTGAAAATGAGAGAAACAGATGGCTCAATTACGTTGTTGAGGCTTAATAATGAAATCATGATGGTTGAAGTTGCCATCCAGAGTCATAAAAACAGCTTTTTTTCTCTTATACAACCAAGTCTAAAATACAACTGTACCATTTGAGATCCACATGAAGTAGGTTTAATCTCAGATGGCCATTGTAAGAGCAGCTTGTTCTGTCAGTGGAGATTTCAAGTTTGACAGTAGTGTTATGGCTATGAAAGAAACCTCAGAATGCGCTTCAGATGGGAAGACCCAATTACCGATGGAGACATTAAAAAAAATTCATCATTTCAGAGTTTTTAAACAAGGTAAATGAAATTTTAGTTTCAATTAAGAATGAACTATATCTTCAAGAAGCATTGACATAATGTTACAAAAAGATATCTCAAATATGGACAGTAATTTCCAGTCATCATTTCCACTATATATTAGAGAAGCTAATAGGGTAGAATAGGTAGGGAGGTTACTACTCCCCCTCAATGGAGAAGGGTTCAAATCCATACATAATATAAAGTGGGACACGGGGGAATTCTCCGAGGAGTATTTTATAGTTACTTTTGATCTAGATGTAGGCTGTTCATAAAAATAAAATGTTTTGTCCATTTATTTATATGGGTATATGCAAAATATAAAACTCATTCTCTTGAGCACAAAATAAAACTTCAGAAGTAATATTTGGTCATTTTCGACAAATTTTAGACACATGAAGGTAGGAAATAAGACTCACTTGCCGAGGAAAAAAAATTTGTAACATAGTCTTATCAGTATTTATCAATCAAGGTCATAGGAATATCTTTAAGCTTGCCTTCTTCATTGTGAATTTTATCTTTTCTGTATGATTACAAAATTTAAAAATAGAAAATGTTCGGATGCAGTCCTGAAAGAATAAAATTAATATGATCAAGCATAACTTTGTGGAACTCAACACTCACGTTGAAAGAAAGAATGTTCAGTAATTTACACAGCAAGTTTATTATTCAACTAGTTTTACCAATAGGTTGACATGTACAAGTCTAAAACTATCTATGAAATTCCAAAGCTGAAAAAGGTATTTTAAAGCCACTCATCAGTTACCCTCCAGACTAATTGGAGCTTCTTCTTTCCATGACCAACATTCCCTCACAAAGAATTAATTTAGTTAACAAGTGTCCTTCTCAAAACTATTTCCTTTTGGGGGACATTCTCAAATGGCTCAGTCATGGGATTGCCAATTTACCTTCCAACCAACCAACTCTTTAGAGAAAATTTATTTTCCTCTAACAACTAGCTGATGAAGCACTCCATATTCTGACACTGCTATTTGGACGTTGTTTTCTGCATTTGGCATGGGTTAAAGAAAAACTAAACAATTTTCTCAACCACTCCCTCCACAAATCAATAACTTTTACAATTGAACTCCTGAGACTTTACATGAATTTCCTGTCTCAAAATCTCAATGGATAATAAAATTCCAACCTTTCTTGGCTTCTGCATTGGGAGAAGAAGGGTTGGAACCTCAACACCCTGGAAATCATTGAGATATTGGGGAAAAAAGGGAATTCTTATGAAATGAATGTTTCCTAACCCTTCCTGCTACTTTTTCTTCTCTCCCTTCTCGAACTTACACTTTTCACTTCTTCTTTGTAAGCCTTGCACTTATAAATAAACTATCTTCTGAAGATGTCAACTCGCTGACAGATAATAAACCTGCTGTGAAAATATCTAAGCATTCTTTCTTTTAACATGCAATCATGAAACATTTATTTTAGCATGCACTTTTGTAGCAAAATTTAATTTAGAAATTTTTAAATGTTTGTCTTATGTTTTAGTTTGAAGTGATATTTATTATACCAAGGAGAGAGATTTTTCCAACCCTTGTTTATCAAAATGGGCAAACATTTAGCTCTATTTTCCAGCTGTAATATATGAAACAGAGATCAAAATGAACGCTTACCTGAATCGTGGATCTTTCTTGACAGCTAAAAGTGCTGAAGGGCCTCCAAATGAATAGCCAATTATTGATGGATGGCTAAAATCAAGGCGCCCCTAAGGGTATCATATGAATATTATTACACATGATGGATTGTTTCACTATCAAATATTAATTAGTTTAAACTGGAAGTGGTAATTATAATGATATCCCACAATTAAGTAAAGAAATGTAAATTATAGAATGTCCACCAAAGTTTAACTTACATGTAATTTATGAGCAACCATTTTCTTTAATCATTCTATTCTTATTGACATAAAGTTATATAATAACCAAAATATTACTCAAGCTTAACTAAACTTAAATTACTGAAGTCCACCTCTTAGTAATGACATCTATCTTATGCCAATGAGAGAAAAATAGTATTGGCATAATTACTGCAGAATACCATATTAATCAGTCCCTCTTTGTTTTGCTCTATCCTCGCATAACATTCCACAAATGATGTTCAATTTAAATGAGTGACTTTTCATCCTAAGTTCATCCTCATAATGAGGATTAATGTAACTTAGGATGTATGATAATCCAAGTAAATCAATTTTAATTTGGAATTTGCATTTTGTGAAACTTTGTTTTCTTTGATTACAAATTTCAACTATGAATTAGTTCATTGTCGGCTTGCACATTGTTGCTCAAATTTTATGACCTCATTCTATACAAAAGATCTACTGGTTGATGCAGAAATGATCACCTTACGCATCATTTGAGGCATTTAGATGGTGTGATCTGGAATAATCCCATTCCTTTTAAATATATTTCGCTTGGACTTAAAATAGAATTGAAATCACTTTCCTTAGAGGAGTCAAATAACTTTTCTTAACTTATTGTCATTTAGAATATGTTCAGTAAACTAATAAGTAATATGAATTTACTTCATTCTGAAAGGAAATCTAAATTTTAAAAGTTAAAAATAATAAATTCATGTTATACATTAGTGCTGCAAAGTTACTCTTTGCTTTTAATTCAGTTTTATAATGATTAATTTTATGCACTTGGGTGGTTTTTTTGCAACATTCAAATGGACATTACAGAAGAAATATTTTATTTTCAAAATCATAAAATATCTCCGGAGAAAATTTTTGTCTCTTAAGTTTTGAAATGTCTACAAAAAAAAATAAAATTGTCAGATCTTTGGTTAAAAGACCATATTTTTGTGTTATGTCATTTGCAATGGACACTGATGATAGAGCCTAAAGCAGAGATGCCTCCTATGGGACCAGAAAAGTAAGCAAATTCAGCAAAATTAAGCTGTGTTGTAGCATCTTCCGTCCTCATAAATTCCTTCACCTATTTATAACATTTAATATCTTATTTGTGGTATAAACATATTATTTTTACAATTCTGAGTACTCTGATGTTCTTGGTAGCAAAGTAAGGAAGGGTTATCAATACTAGTAGGAATCTTTCAATTATTCAAGGAATTAACTAGGAAGCATGTTTGACTTTTGCATTAAAACAAATTGCCATGACAATTTTGTTTCACTCGTAGCAATTGCGTTTATTCAAACCCCCATTCATACTGGTGTCATAGATTCAAAACTATACATCTGTAAACTATGGAATTGTGAAAATCTTCCACTGGTGTAATTTGAAAATATAAAAGCTAACTAAACTAACCACAGTCCGGTAGATTTTACAATACTCAGAAATGACCTGAGGCACCTGCTCCAGATATTGACATCAGAGCATGCCCAGAAGAGTTTCTATTGTGCCTAGCAAATTGAAAAAAGCTCGCTGTTTCACCACTGCAAACAGCATTCTTATATTGTACGAGTAAAATATAACTTGCATACTGCAAGCAGATCGACAAAATTAATTTCATGTCAGCATAATATCGGGACGGTCCTCAAAAGAATAGAAGGTTTGAAAATATTCTTAAAATTCGCTGCAATGTAATCGCCTGGCATCGAACCGAGGTCTTCCTGGTGAACTTACTATAAAGCACAACAGTAGATAACAATCTCTAATTATGTGTGAAATTTCAAGCAGAAATATTGGCTGCAACTGCCTCAAACAACTTCCTACTTTTCACATATATTCCTTATCTGAGAAATTGTAATGTGCTCTGGCATCGAACCCAGGAACAGCATTGTCGTACTAATTTTATTTCTTAAGCCGAGACTTAATATACATCTTCCAGTTAAGCAAGAAATTCCTATTATTTCAATAAGTACATCAAAATAAATAATGAAAACTAACCCAATTTGTTTTATATGGCAGATATATTTACCATCCGGCATCGAACCCGATTATTGCAGGTGATACTTACTATGCAGCACAACAAAAGATCACCATCTGTAACTATGTGTGAAAATTCCGGCAGAAATATTAGCTGCAACTGCCTCAAACTACGTCCTACTTTTCGCATGTATTCCTTATGAGAGAAATTTTGATGTGCCCCAGCATCGAACCCAGGAACAGTACGGTCTTATCTATCTTTTCAAAACCGTAGGCTAAATATACATCTACCATATAAGTAAGAACTACCTATCATTTCGATAAGTGCATCAAAAAAAATAATGAAAAACTATCTCAATGTATTTTAAAGGGCAAATGTTTGCATCGTCCTAGCATCGAATCCAGGACTTTTTCTGTCAATGTCATTTATGTTATTGATAGATCCTGACTATATCTATCGGCTCCTTGAGTTTAAATTCTCTACCTATCCGGGAAGTATTTATTTTTTATTCCTGAAAATCAAAGCAATGCATTTAAACGGGAAAAATCGGGACTTTGGGGCCGTCTGAAATCGAACCCATGACACTGAGGTTCAAACTCGCATTTTTTCTGGCAGTTACACGTTATGGCCAATACGTCCTAAAAATTTCAAGTCAATGACGCAGGTGGTTTAGCCTGTGAATTAGTATCCTATCTATCTATCTATATCCTTGGATAAATCCGGAGAAGCATCTATATTTAATAGGTATAAAAGATGTCCTACAGCATTAATTGTATCTGGGCATTCATTTTCCATGTCTTCTTAAGGAATTATGCATGAGCTCGGAATCAAGAATCGCATTTATTGTCATGGGGATGGGTTGTTTATGATCTCAAAATGTCGTTAAAATATTCACGTACTCTATCAAATTGTGCGCAATTTCGAATCGAAAACGATATTCCACGACCACATTAAGAATTCTTATTCTATTTTCCTTCTATGGTGCTAGATTCGACTTTCTAGGACCATTATTTCTAATTTAAATTTGCAAAAGAAATGAACACTGCAACGAAAAAGCTGACCTCTACGTGTATTTCTTATGGAAACGTTTTGAGCCGTCTGGGTTCGAACCGAGGACTTTAGGGAAATAAAAAGTAGCCTATACTCTGCGCGGGGTTGACTTTTAATAATGTAGAAAATTTCAAAGTTTTGCGACTCTCAGTTCTCGAGTTTTTAGCGAACATACATACATACACACACACACACACTCTATTTTATATTATAGATACATCTGTAAAGTCCATGTAAGTGGGTCACTATTACTTATGTATCAGAAGGAAAAAAAAAACGACACACAGTATTATATACTCATTGGCGCATATACCTTATACACTTAATTTTTTATCCCTCCCTTATAAAAATGGCAACCAATCCAATTCATGCCTTCAAATGTGAACAGTGTCAAAAATGGTCAAGTTCAACAGATGCTTTGTTTCAATTCATTCATTTGCGAATAGAATGTATTTTTTTCAATTTAATTGGATTAGTCCTTGATGTTTAGAGCATGGATTTTGGTACAGATTATAGATTTAAGTCATAATTTGAAAATATTCTCAAATTGTAAACTTAGTGTATAACATTACTACCTTAAATTTATATTTTCTGAAATGTATATGAAAAGGTCAGAGCTTCATAATGATATAAATCTGTTTTTTGAAGGGAAAATTACAATTATTTTGATTGAGGAAATTGCTTAAGATAAAAAACAGACATATATGGTCTGTCTTTTAGAAGAACATTGATTTCATCAGTTATACATATCTGACATACTTAGCATTGTTTCATGCAATACAAAATCTAGCATTAAAATGAATATGTTCTAGCTTGGCTATGTGGGATTTAGCAGACATATTGGGAGAAGAACCCTAAGTTCCACAATGAACTGAATGTCCAATGAAAAAATCTAGCATTAGGTTGCACTTATTAGAAGAATGGAGGATCAGAGTATTTGTGCGAAGTGTCACAAATCTTACAATTAGATAGTGAAATGATTTAATTTACTCATTGCTACTTGGTTAACAAACTCACTCACTTTCATTTGTGATAAGCTGAATTCCATGCCTTCATATTCTTTATAAAGAATATTCTCCATGTCTCCTATTTCCCCTTTGTTTATTTTTTCCAAAGCATCCAATGACTTAACAAGCTCTGATGAACGTTGTTCAACCTAAATAAAATACATCAATTAATTACATATATATTTTCATCAGACCACCTCTTTTAATTCTAATGATATGTTTATCAAATAAATATTGATCCACTTTTCTTTTGAGTGTTTTAAAGCCCTCATGATCATTACATAATATCAAAGAGCTACAAAACTTCAGTACGCTCTTACTTTGATCAGAACCATCAATCTTTTGCAAAGAATTTCTGAATGTTGAAAGAGATAACTGTATGAAAGAGCACCATGCAAATGTATTTCCCCATGAATGCAATTATGTATTTCATTAGATATTATCATATAGATAAAGAATAAGGGTTTGATATAGGGTCATGGCTTATACTTTAAAAAGTCCATCTCTACAAGATCACGTAGGGTCTCCTTCTATCACAAATATAGCTGTAAGTACACAATTTTTGAACTTATGACGGTAAAATGGATAATGATAATTAGAAGACCTTGAGGCCAGATAAGACATTATTCCTTCTCTCGGTTGAATTTTTAATCAATATGGTTTAGAACCTTTGATTTTTGGGTATGATAAACAGTCATTGAAAAAACTAGAGATGGGACAATCAATTGAAAAAAACAATGAATAATTATTCAATTGCTGGTTTCAGTGTTCAATATTCAATGCCTGGTTACCTAACATATAGGAAAGATCATTGTAAGCGAACTTCAAGTAAAAGAAGAGGAGGTGGTGTATTAATTGCAGTTTGAGATTATCTCATCTCAAGTGAAGTTCCTCCCAATAATATTGAACATATTTTTGTTTCTGTAATACATCACATATCCTACTTGGCACTGTGTATATTCCTCATCAGTCCCATTGTAAATTTATGAAACTCACAGCAATACTGCGGAAAGTATTATCTCTTTCTTTTGACTTTACTACTACCCTTGCGATTGGTGATTATAATCATCCATCTGTATGTCGGTCTGAGCTTTTGCCTTGGGATGAACAACTTTCAGTGATTCTCTCACAGCAAACTAGAACTGTTATTAATAGTTTTTCCTTCCTAGGTCTTTCACAAGTTAATACCCTATTGAATACTTATGGGTCTCAATTGGACTTAGCCTTTTCAGATTCATTTCAAATCACTTCTCATACAACACCTTTTTGGAATGTGACCCCAACCATCCTTCCGTTAATTTTAAAATGACACTCTCCAAAGAGGTTGACTTAGTTACTTATTCTTTTCCTAATTATGACTATAAAAACAGTGATTATTTGTCGCTGTTACAATATCTCGAGGAAATCAATTGGCCCCAGATTTTATATTATCTTTATTGTAATTCTGCATAAGCAAATTTCTTTAATGCCTTGAAGGAAGCTATACAACTATTTACCCCAATAATATATATTAGGAATGGGAGTTATCCTAAATGGTTCACAGCTGATTTGAAGCACCTCCTAAAACAGAAAAAATGTACCACTTATCCTATAAAACTACTGGTAATCCTGATGATTACTCAGAGTTCTCTATAATTCATGCCAGTTGTAAAAATCTTACCAGATTGTGTTATAATAATTACATGAACTCTGTTCAAAATTGTAAATTCAAAGCAATTTTGGTCTTATGTCAACAACCTGCATGGCTCTAATAAATTACCAAATGAAATGCGTTACAAGGCATTTATCTCAACAATAATCAGGAGATCGGTAATATTTTTGCACATTACTTCTCTAAAGTATATACAAAGATAATCTAGATGATATAACTCAGTATAATTTTAAGTCTTCTGTTGATCTTAATAATTTGAGAATTTCTACAAAGGAGATTATGTTGAAACTAAATTCTCTTGATATTGTAAATGGCCCTTGTGAAATGGTTGCGGATTTGCACAGGAGTAACCAGGGAACTGAGAAATAATTTCACATCTGGAGACTAGTTTTAGCTCTTTATTCGCTCTTCCATCCGCGGCCACTCACTTCCAACTGCCATGTCTCCCTTACACGTGTCCCCCGTGTGTTGTACATAAGCACTTCTCACACATATTCCACCCCATTGACAACCACAATAATAGTTTAGACTTACAGGGTTGTTTAAATAGGCTTGCCAACATCCGATTTTTTTTTAAACTTTTTGACTTTATTACCATCTCAAAATTTGTGTTAAGTATTAAAATATTTTTTTTCACTTTTAAGTTAAATTTTATATCAAAATATACCTAGAAGGACGGGAGGTGGTCATTTGACCACCTACTTTTAAAATTCGTAATAAAATACTTTTATGCTTCTCAAAGACCTGAATTTTGCACAACTTCTAAATTTGACCATTATGCAAGTGCTGATAAGATGTTTTGCCTCTTAATTTGTTTATATTTTCATTAATTAAACAAAATTTTGACTGATGTCCTAAATCTGCAGAATTTCATATTCTAGAATATTTTATCTATTCATACTGGACCAATGAAACTCATATTTTATGAATAAGTGAAAAAAGGTCCGCATTGTTGATAAAAGTCAGTCACATTACGCCAAGATTTTTATGCCATCTGACGGAAACCATATAAAACCACTCGTTTGTGCCTCGGAAAAAACCTCCATCAAATACGATGGCAGAAGAATTTTTTGAATTTCGTTGTGAAAATTTCCAATATGGGGCTTTCGTCAATGCCACATCGTTCTATAACATTCAAAAATTCATAAAACAATGTTTATCAGGGTTATCGGGTGTAAAACACATTAGTTTTATCATTATGAAATTTTCTTCCAATGTTTTTCTCAGGTAAACCTCAAACTGATATCTCAAGTCTACATTCAATCACCTTTCTTGAACAATCAGAATGAATTTCAAGGGTACTAACTTCATAAATCAGGGCTGCCAACCTTCAGACAAGATCTCTAAACAGAGATCTATGCATTCGCAGAATAAATAACTAAAGAGATATTTTGAGCACAGATTTGTTTCATGTGATTTGTTGAAACTCTTTGGGATCCCAAATATGTTTATAAACTATAAAGAAGCAGGGTGGCCAACATCTTCGGCTGTAAAGTGAAGGCAACGATCAGACCTTCAAGGAAAACCTAGTAATTAATCAGGACTGGATATAACTGCGAGACATATTAAATAAATAGAAGTGTTTCCTTGAGGAAAAAATGATGATCTGTGCTGATTTCTTGGATCTTATAAGAGCTTTTTAAACAGTAGATAGACTTATTTGCAAGCTCCAGAAATATGGTTTTGGTGGGGTAGTCATCAAATGGATTCAAAACAGGAAGAATGCAAGAAGTGAAATGGAATAGGTACATCTCATCCCAAAGAAAGATGCAGGTTGGAATTCCCCAGGGAAGTCTCCTGACCCTTGCTGTTCATAATATAAATAAATGATTTAGGTATATATTTAAACAATTATCAATACCATCTCTTTGCAGATGATACACTAATATACCTGGCTGGGACAAATGTTAGTGAGATAATAATTAGGTAAATGAGGACTTAGGTATACTAAAGGAATGGTTTGAAGTAAATAAATTGAAACTTAACTAGGTCAAATACAATGTTCCTTGGAAATGGAAAACATTAACAGTATTTTAAAGATAGTCATTTTAAAGACCAAAGAAATAAATATTGCTGCGCCCCAAAGTTATTTGATGGACTTTTGATTTGGAATGTTCTCCACTCATTGGTTGATGCAGCAAACGAGTATAAATACGCGGCAGTTGCTAAGGCCAATAATGGTCTCAAAAGATAAATAAACAGTAAGTTTTCGGGTTGAGAAAGAAAATGCTAGATTGATTGAGATATAAGTGGAGAGATCTTATCTAAGTCGGTGCTATAGTTAACTGTGTTTGGTGACTTTTTCCGACAGTTTCTTGTGTTGATTACACTCCATAATAAAGTGTTGTTTTTTGGATTACGAGAGTTGCTAAATTATCAGTAACCCTTAACTCGTAACAATATGATATTAACATTGTTGATTCAATTAAATACTTGGGAGTGGTAGTTGATAGAAAGTTAAAATTTGATGAACATTTAAATTATGTCCATAAGAAAATTGCAAAAATATTAAATTTCCTGGCTAGGATCAGTAAATTTATTTCTATTGACACACCTTAAGTTATATATAATTGTATTATATTGCCACATTTTAATTTTTGTGCAACTATTTTATACCTAGCTAGTCAAACGGAAAAAGGAGATAACAAATATTACAAAATAAGGCCATGAGAATAATATTAAAATGTGATAGATATACTAGAATTGATACAGAGCTCCAAAAATTAGGTTGGTTAAATGTAGAACAAGGTCTAAAACATCAAGTAATGAATTTTATACATAAAATAAAAATGGGTCTGATATTTACATTAATCCTTGAACAACAAACAGTGATGTAGAGGGGCATAGCACAAGAGGAAGAAGCGATTTTCATATTCCAAATCATCAACACAAATCTCCTTATTTATTCGAGGAATAATGCTATTCATAATTCACTTCCACCAGAGATAAAAGACCTCTCTTAAAAAGTTGGAAATTTCAAGTATCCCCTTTATTCCCACATAACATCTCTCAGAGACGTCTCAACAACGTCTCTGGAGACATTCACGGCGCAATACCTCTCAAAGATAGCCATTTTTATGAGACTTTGCAAGATTTTTTTTTCATGTGGCCACAAACAAGCATAAGAAATTAATTTTATTTTGATTTTTGGTATTGCCTTTACTGTTGTAATTAATAAGTAATTTCAGTATTTCAATAATTACGTATATTTTAAGAATCGTAATTTTCAGATTATTTTAGAACTCACAATTTTTTGAACATGTAAAAAGCATATTTGTAGCATAATTTCGTTCCACTTCCTTCCATAAAGAATGAATGTAAAAAGTTTTGATCAATTGCAGCCTCTTTTCCTATTGCAAACTAAAATTAGAAATGTTGTACGGACTTGAGACAAGCGCTTAAAGAAAGGAAATGTAATGATAATCCTTATTCTTCTCCTGTAACCCATGCAACCATCATAACGGATGAAGAACGATTATGGCTTGGCCTCACCCTAGATAAGTAATAGTAATCTATACACTGTCGTTGGGCGTCATTTATGTTTTAGAAGATACATATGGATATTCTTATTTTCGTTAATGAAATGTGGGAATTTTCATATCAACATAGAATAAGAAGGAGCTGGTGCTTTCCCGGTGCAGGTGCTGTAGGAAGTTTTCTCAGGTTTCCAACCAGGTTACGGACAGTAACGGGTCCGATGTTTCAACTATTATCTCCACAGTCATCTTCAGGGATGAAGTGCCGAGTATGGGAAGAGGTCCAGTATACATAGGGGGGCTGAAGTCCCTTTCACTTTTTTCATTGGCCGCGGCAGTGGTCTGCTCCTATTGGCTCACTGCGGTTTTGCGGAGAATTGGTTTCCAAGTCTTGTGGAGGGGGTATCCTCCATCTCTATTGATGTTAATAACATCAATAGAGAACGTCAATTCTTGATAATCAAATTTGTGTATAAATCATGTGGTTTAACAATTTTAGTACTGTTTGGCAGTGTGTGTGAAAAGTGACAACTTTTGGCAATTCCATATGTATATTCGTGTTAAACTATAAAATAGCATATATACTATTTTACAATGTTCTGAATTTAGCAATTTTGGGGTTGTTTGACAGCTCAGGCGATTTGTGACAATTTTTGTTCATTACATGTTTGTGTTTATAAACAACAAAATAGCATAGCTGAATTTTCTATTTTTCTGCTGAAGAGGGAAATGGGATGTGTGATCAAGTATTATTAATAAAGGTCACTGAGGATCTCCGAGATGTCCTATGAGATATCTCTGAGGCGGACATAGAGACCTCTTGTTAGACATTCGAGATGTGTTTCTGCTAAACGGGTTTTTATCTTCAAACTCTTCTTTTTACGAGGCAAAACATCTCCTCTTTGAAAAAAATATACTGTATCATAAACATTTCACCAGGAGAATTAATGATCTCCATACACCTCAAGAAAACCTGAAAACCTTTTCTCTTAGTCCCAAAGTATGTGGCATTAAGTTCTACAAACCAGCCACAATAAAAAATATTGCATCCTTCAATGCCTTTAAAAACACTGTACATAAATTACTCTTGGAAAAAATTCTCTACAATATAGACGATTTTTTCAAATGACTAATCTTAATAATCTAATAATAGTAATATTCTTGTAGACTAAGTGAGAATGTGTACCTTCTTTTTTATATTTACATGTCTACTTAGTATTTAGTATGATATTATAATTACTTGATAATTCTATTTCTTTGGCGACTCTTATACCTTTTATTTTTCATGTCATTGGACAATATAAGTATTATTATTATATGATCTTTGTTTTTTTTTATTTCTCATGCAACAGATTAAGCCCTTGGGGTTCCTCTATGTTGAATGTAGATGGGTATCAATTAGGTAGCAAATGGTTATTTCATCACCTGTATTCTCCTTGCAGTGTAGTGTTCTTCATTGCCAAATTTCACCTGTTTATAAGGCAGCCAAGTCTTTTCACCCGTTTCCCTCTCTTTAGAAGATCGAAAATGATAAGTTCCTGACGCTGATCCATCCCTGGAAATATTAATGATATTGATGGACCAGTTATTTTAACTTTAATTTTTAATATTGTTTTCAATATAATATTAAGTAAATTATCTCGGTTCGATTGTATTTTTTTTATCATTGTACTACTGTACCTATGTTCCACCGATGCCACCACAAATCCATTGGATGCTAATTCTATGCCAAGAGCAGAGTGGGCAAATCTTGTTCCAGCCATTCCATGAGAAACTATCACCACCGGATGCTTCGACTTTTTCATTTGATCGCTGTCAGATGCTTTGTTGATTGGTATAAAGTGAGAACCCCATAACACAGGTATACTTGCATTTATTCCAGCTATCAGAGCATAACCAGCCCACGCTAATACCTTCCAAAGATGCATAAGCTTCGCAAAACCATCGAAGTATCTGTATTCTGGTATCCACTTAATCCAACCCCTTTGAAAATCATTTCTTAAATGTTCTGAGTTTTGACTTGAGGGCTGGAATAAAAGTGAATTGGATAAGTAGTCAGTTTCGCTGCAAAATTTATATCACTATACAAGCTAAATTGCTGAATTCACATAATTAACCAATCGTTATATATTTACTAATTTCGACTTTAAATACATTAATTTGTACAAGTTGTAGGTGAAAACCGTTAAGGTCTGAGAAGCAGTTTCCTGTTTTATGGTCTTGAGAGAATTATTTCAGTTAACTACATGATCTTAACCGATTTCATGTGTTTGGTTAAATTTTGTGATTAATGAATATAACAAATAAATTCTAAATACTACTTAATAATTATTACTGTTTGTTAACAGACTAAGGTAAACTTCTAGATTCACACAGTTTGCACGAGGGTAAATAACTAGAAATTTACCCACAGGATAAATTATCCCAAACTGTGTGAAACTAGAAATTTACCCACAGACGGTAAATTTGAAACTAGAAATTTACGCAGACTAATATTGGTCATCTTTACCTTCCGATCGCATGGATAGTATATTCTCATAAAGATGCCGTCGTTAGAATATTCTGTCATTACATCTACTCCTCCTGCAGCGAATGGCCCTACGTGTAAAGTACATATAGGAAATGGAATACTAATGGATTTAAAGTAGTTTAAATTCATATTTGAATCTCTTACAAATAAAATTTACAGTAGTTTCAAATTTTAAGAAAAAACAAGATCATGCCATCTCTATACATTTCTGAGATAAAACTAAGAATAAAGCTTACCCTCTGGTACTGGTAAGTTTGTTGGTTTCATAATTTTATCCCATAAATCCCACATATTTGTTTTTACTTATTTCAGGCCGTATTATTGTGTCTAAGTAGATGTTACAACGCAGTCTGCTTCGGCACACTTAAATTTTACGGTGACTTGCGATTGAGAAACACTCGATAGTGGATCAGTAGAACGATTTGACATAACTTCGATATTTTTCATTGGAACTAAATTCAAGTATTTTAGGTGGACGTTCGGGGTTCCTTTTGAAAATGAAAGATTTTTATTGCAATTATTTATTCTCTAAGTCGAAAGTCCGTTATTATTGTTTCATCTACAAGTCCATGTTGAACATTTAGAACTTCTAGCTCCTCCTACCTTAGGCGATTTTCGTTTACTGAATATAATTTAAATCTAGGAAAATTATGGTCACATAAAATTCTACAAGCGTGACGATAGCGCAAAGCATTCCACGTTTCATAAGCCAAATATGTGTTTTCTTTTAATAACTTGCTGATGAAACTCAGTTAAGCGCGTATTAAGACAAGGGATATTTTTATCTAAAACTTTTAATTCATGGAAATGGGAGTACAGAATATCGAACTTTCAAATAATTACTGGATTAAATCTGTAATTAGCATAATTCTCACATGATATCTGAGAAATGCATTCTAGAGGTTCCTCATTTTCAAAATGAATGAATCTCGATTATTTTTCGATATCCTTTAACTTATCTGACGAAATTTCTAGCAAGGACGTTACAGGTAAATTTTTTACTATTAGTTTAACTCCTTCGACATATAGAATATGTTTTCGGTGCTCAAGTTGATATCACAGAGGAAATAGCAAATACCTTTTCGCTAAATGTGTACTGATTGTGAGCGAATATTATTCTGATATAATTATCTGTGTAATACTGGATACAATTACTCATATTCACTTTTGGATAACAGAGAAGAAGTTTATGCTATAAGGGAAAAGTAAATGAGTTCAACTTAAAAAATTGCCGTTTTGTTTCATGCAGCAGCAGAATGAAATAACCATAAGTGTGTACAATTTGTAGGTCATATTAATAAAGGAACTTCTGTGGAAAGGTACAGGTAAATATTAAGGTATGAAGATGTTTTTAAGTAAACATGCTTTTTACAATATTTCTTCAGATAATGCATTGAACAGGGCATAACAGAAGCAATATCATGGAAGGAGGAAATACCAGGCTAATATTTGCTGATATAAGGCCACCCGGAGATGGAACCTACTCCATTTATATCTATTCCTATTATATATAAATCTGGAGAAAAGAAAAACATCCCCTATAGATGGAAACTGACCGATTAGATTCAAGAGCTACACTCTAAGGAATATATGGGGTAATATAGTTTAAGCATTGTATAAAATTCAAATTTACCACCGCTGCGCTATTTGCGCTTCGTCCAAGTTGTCATATGAATGGTGGGAATCGTGGGAATGGTGTTAATCGTGCTGCTTGGATAGCACACACAGCACATTTATCGAACCCTATCCTCTTTCTTGATAAACATTGGTAAATGTGTATGCGAAGACCATGCCTGACTCAACCGTCAAATATGTCAATAGAGTGCTTGAATTAATGGGAGCGTGCGGTTCCTTAACGTTAATTCAAAAATTTGTAGGTGACACAAGTTGTGTGGTTTGGGATGCATCTGTAGTGCTGGCTAAATATTTGGAAATGGAAAGCATTCGAAGAGAGAATAGAGCGTGGCTCAATGGAAAAGTCGTCGTAGAATTGGGTGCTGGTGTTGGCTGTGCCGGTCTCGCTGCTGCTTGTTATGGGTAACAACCGTTCACTGTGTTTTTACCAGTATTTGTGTTTTGAAAGAGTTTTATGCTCTTGTGTTCCATTTCACAATTAGATACATTTGTCAAATTTTTTAACTAGTCAGTTCCATTGTTTAATAATTTAGATTTGTGTTCCAAGAAAATGTTGAGAGGTTACTTATCAAATTTCAAGTACAGTTATGATAAGTACTTTTGACAGTACTTATCCGGAGATATGTTGGTGTAATAATTTCGTTTTTCTTTTCAAGATTTCTCGCATGTTCGATTCGCATATGTCTTACAAGTAGACGTTTCAATTCCTTATTTTTGTAGACAGACATCATAATCTCGGCTTCGTCATAAATACTTCAGCAATCTCTTTCTTTCAGGGCACACGTTGTACTGACCGATCTTCCAAAGGTTGTTCCACACCTATGGGCCAATGTAGATGTGAATCGTATGATTTGGGATGCTAATAGTGGTCGTGTTGAAGTAAAAGAGCTTACATGGGGAAAAAATAGTGCTAGTGATTTACCTACCCCGAACGTGGTTCTTATGGCAGACTGTATATATTATGATCAGGTTTGTATAACTTGAATATTTGTTTGTTGATTGCTTTTTCCTGGACAAATCCCTGGTAGATCAAAAGGTTGGAACCAGACAAAAGTAGTCCATGCAATTTTTGTTCTCACACTAAAAAGGCATCTGTTCACCAGTGGAGCTGCCATTATGAGTGATTGTATCATGTTAAAACGCCATTGAAAAAGGCAAGGGCAGACCACCTTGGCTAATTATTCCTTTAATATGATGTGTCGCAATAATATTGATATTGCTGTACGCAGACTCTGCCCAGAATATCCTCTGGGCTACGAAGAAGGACATTTCATTCTTTGACAAAACAATTATGGAAGAACCAAGAGAAAGGATGAGGGAAAAGAGAAACGTGGATTGGAACCATGAATATATGAACCATGCTTAGAAAAGGGTAGTTGGAAATGTAAGGTTGAAGTGACAAGTGGTCACATGTTGATATACTAGGGCAGAGTATGATGGAAAAATGGGGAGATATTGTTATTGATCTCTTAAGTGCTACCACTTATAAAATAATTGGGCGAGACAAAGATGGGGAAGAAGCGGAAGAGTTAGGGAATAGAAATGATAGGGGACAAAAATTGATAGACTCACATGAAAAGAATAACCTTTGTGTCACCCTCTTTCAGCACCACAGCACACACATGCCATTGGATACACTTTGGTTCCTACTTGGTAACATTTTGGTAAGGAAGTGGCTTAGAGTGTGAAGAAACCCACTAAGTTATCCTGGTGCTGATATTGAATCAGATCATGACCTGGTAATAATGGAAATTGAGCCCAAATTTAAAAAGATCTTTAGCCAAAAACTGCACCCAAGTGAAATTTGGAAGGCCTCAGGGATGAAAACACTTGAGAATTCCATAGATTTGTTAGCGAGGCTCTATGAAGTTAAAGAAAAAAACTAACCACAGATGAGGAATTGGAAAAGATTAAATGCAGTGTCAGAGATAGTGCTCCCTGAACAATTGGGATTGCCAGGTAAAACAGAATTAGGAAACCTTGTCTAACTATGGAAGAGTTAAATAAATGGAGGAAAGAAATTGGAAAAGGTTCAATGCCATAGGTGGGAATAGAATGTACAGAAAAAATGAGCCAAGAAGAGAAGCAAATAGATAGATAGATAGATAGATAATTTATTTGCATAAGACATTACAAATGTATAGCATCGTCAAATATAATAGATATGTTTAAAGTCACATACATGTGAAATCACTAATAAAAACTGACAGGTAATATTTACAATTGCTAGAGACTTAGACAAATATCATATCATTTAGTTTAGAGTCAAAAAACTCCTTATAGGAGTATAGTGGATTAGCTAACAACCACTGTTCAATAATCACATTAAATTCTTTACAATCAATGCTAAAAGCAGACTGTGGAAGCTTGTTAAACATTTTGAAGCACAGGTTATCAGACTGTATAAAGGTTTTACTAAGTCTGTAAGGAGTAATAGCAAGGGACAGTGCAATGAAATAGAGAAGCAAAAGGAAAGTAGGAGATTTGACTTATTTCATAGAAAAGTGAGGAAATTGAAGGAATGAAAGTTGTAATGGAATGGTCATAGTAAAAGGTACGGAGGGAAATATCTCATAGAACCCAGCCAGCCTAAAGGGGAAGGTGAATAAAATTTGTTCAAGATCATTATGGGAAACACACGAAACCAACTAATGTAGAGAGTGTAGATGTAGTGTAAGGCCAGGGCATCACCAGTTAACAGTGAACGTTATCAAGGTGAGCAGTGGAGCCTGATGGCTCAGCCTCACCATCTGATGCTCTATTCTGTTTTGAGCATCTCCCCAAAGCATGTTTTTGCTAGTTACCTAAAATCTCTAAACCCATGTGATTAAAAGGAGTCAAAGAAGGGATTCATCCAATCAACTAGTTAAGTGCAAGATATATCACCTGTACATGAAACTTTGGGGGAACTTGTAAAATTTTTTCAGTGCACCAGAATGTCCATCAAAAAATTTCTTTGCATTATCCAAATGATGAAATAAACTTTTACTTGTGTAAAAACTCGTTGTAAAACAAATAGTGTGTCATTAATTTGAGGGTACTTAAATCTTCCTGAAATCAATTTGCTAAATCAAGTAGTCAAGAAAGTAGCTTGAGATAACTACTGTTTTAGGATTCTATTAAACACGATGCAAAATATGCCGGTGCGTCTTATATGCCGTCAAATACGGTATATTCTAATGCAAAGGGGGGAGGGTCAAGTAAACTTGTTTTTTCTGGAATTTGTTTTAAAGAGATCATAGATTGAACTGCGCAACCAGTTACTATTTGTTAAAACATACTATTTGAAATATAACAGAAAAATTTATTTGTTGAAAATGTTGAAAATTTGTTGAGTATAGGCTTGTTGAATTTGCTTCCCTTGAAACACGCCGTGCAACACACAGGTCGCTCTAATTGTCTGAAATCAAAAATTTAAAAATTTTCCCTTCATAAATAATAATAGGCACAGCAGGAACCTAAATTTAAAAAATAAATATTGAAAATTAAAAATATAGCGTCATTTTGAAAAAAAAATCCTTGAAAAAAGCGTTTTAAGTTTTCAGAGAGCATGAAAGTGTCAGTAAGCATACAGCTGATTGAAGAGGTTTGTCAGCGATACCAGGGCAGTAGAAGAGGTCTTTCTCTTCTTAATAATCCCCCAGTGAAGTTGCTTTATCTATTTTACGAGCATTCCTGGCCTCTCGAGTTCTTTCAAGGTTGTGACACTCTTATCTGAGCACACGGTGTGCATCGCATGCATCTGAGAAATCCTTGCAGCCGAGTCCGATTTGAAGCCGCATATCATTTATTACATGTATTATGAAGGCATATCCATCATTAAAAACGCCGGCAGCCAAACATGCAGCGATTTCTATAACTTTTGATCCGCAGTTAAGATGTTTTGGGCCAGGCGCCAAACAGTAGAGTTGAAACTCTCATTTGCATTTTGAGTGTAGCCACCTAAGCATCTCTCCAGCAAACCACGTCTAGACAGATCTTCATAAATTGGTAATACGGCTTTCTTCACATATGGATGTAGCAGAGGGGGGTGATGATAGTCCTTTAATTTCTTTTCTGTTTCTGCATCACGGAAAGGACACCAAGAGTCGGTGCCCGAAGGACAATGTTGGTGCTGCGGTTCATTGTCCAAAGATGACAGATGTTAATACGTAGCCAAAATTGTCTTTTTCATATTGTCGATAGAATCGGCGTGTAGCCTAATGGAAAGTCCATAGTACTTGGTTAATTTTTTTATTAGTTCATTGGTTAGTTTTCCCTTGCCTCTTAGCTTGGCAGTTTTCTTTGTGTTATGGAGCTGACTGCACTTTCTCTTTTCTACATGGCCGACACATTCACTTTTAATTACATTCGGTTCATCGCCGTAAGGTCTCTTATCTAAAATAGCCTTCAAATTTTTTGCATCCCCGTCGCCAACATAATTCCAATATTTTACACCAAAAGGTTCCTCCGACCTCTGGAGCATCTCAAGCACAGCATCCACTTCCATCTTGCCAGCGGATCCGGAGTGATTTATTGGGCATTCCTCTTTATGCTCCTAATATAGTGGATAATTTTTGTTTGCATTCTTGAAATACACGCAGGCTTGACAATAGCTGCTTTTTATTACAAGGTCTATCACTTTACCGGTGTGATAACCCATAAATGTTGTAACATCATATAAAGAAGAGAAGCCCCGTTTTTTTCCACGATCCATCGCCTAAAACCGTTAAATGCAACAGTGGCCTTTCATGTTCTTTGTTTAACTTTATTTCTTCTTCAATCGCCTTTTTACACAAAAAATCGAATATTTTTTTGGTAGATTTGCTCACGTGCTGCACAATATTTTCGGTAGCAGAGCAGGCCTAGAGCCGACATCGATATGAATGGGACGCTACGATACGAGTGTTTTGCACACCATGTGCAACGCATGCACTTCTTAAGCCCGCCCATCCTTTAGATAGATGACTCACACCATAAGATAAGATTCCCATAAGAAAAATTCGAAAGTGCTGATTCGTTTACTCCTCGCAAAAACACAAAGGAACATTCGATAAATAATTTGAAACTTACACCCTGAAAACAGAGATTATGACTACATTTGAGAGACAAACAGGTTGATAAAATGCTCAGTTAGATCTTGTGCACGTTTGTATGAATGCAACCCTTACCATTGTCCCAAAGGACGAATAGTACCGTAAGGAGAGGGGTTCCATGTGAGGGGTCGTATACCTGTGCTCGGCACTGGTCTGAGTGCGAAAGCAGAACGACTTCTAGATATACTTAGACATCGAATTCCACCTTAAAACTTTGACAGGATATTTTCCATATGTTAAACTAATTTTCTAAGCAAAAAAAAAATTTTTGCAAAAAATTTTGATTTTGCTTGACCCTTCCCCCTTAGTCCGTCTTAGTTTTTAATTGATCAATACCAAGTATGGCATAAAAATTCCTTCATAATCGTTTATCGCAATGAAATAAAGTTACTCTATAATACATTATAATAGATAGGGGCTCAATGCAGTAGAAGTTGTTGAAATGACGAATAGGAGAACTTTTAAACCATGCAAGACCTGCAGGTGCAGCTGAGAACACTATGAAATGTTTATTAAAACGCCGTGGCTTAATAATGATGTTTGTTCTGATTCAAAGATTTTCAGATAATGAATGAAATAATAAAATTAAGGAAGCTGTATACATTCTAGTTTCCAAACATTTTGTGGAGGCAGCTGTTCTGATGCACAGCAATTGACTATGCTGCAGGCAGAAACAAGCCCCTGCTTATTTACCTACAAAAACTTTATAAATGCAAAAATAACAAAATTGCTTTGAGTTACTCATTGCTCAAACTACATTTTGTGTTCCAAAACGTTTGACTTACTCGATCAAACCTTGATAACTCTGTATCTTAGCCACAATATCACAAAAAAACAATGTATTGGTATAGGGAAATATGAAAAGTTCACCCTAGCATGGCTAAATGCGCAATCTGCCCTTTTTTTTGGCTTCACTTTTGGGCGCTAGAGTGAGATAGCAATCGGATCATCTTTATATTTGTTTGTTTTCTGTTCATTTAGAAAAACAACTTTGCTATTCTTAATAGATATTTCTCTTAACCCAAGTAGGAAGCCAGAAAATTTACTCAATCCATTGGGTATTCCCCAATGTGCTGCATATGGAATGTAATATATCTTTTTGTTGGTTGGATATCTGTAATTGTTGAAGTATCTTAACCACAGCTCTGTGCAAAAAGTATCTTTTGTAACACTGCATCCTAACTATTGCCTACTTTCCCCTATGCAGAAACTATCGCCAGAAATTTATGTTCTACTAACCAAAACTAAGATCCAGTCTGAAAGGGCTGCAGCAATCAATGTGGATAACAGAGTTAGTGTACTAGAAGAACCACTAAAAACAACTAAAAGGGAAGCTTGGGAAATCTCAAGCTAAGTAAATACGATTGAATCTAGTCACTAAGATACAGTCACTGATTAATAACACAAAGCTTGAACCCAAAATTAGCACCAAATGTAGTCTTACCGATTGATCCAAAAGTATTTTAAGATAATTTACAGGAATTCCATAAAGAGGAATGTTCAAAGATATTCATTGAGATATTACTGCCTAGGTTTCTGCAGTGTTGGCTAAGTGAACTCAGCATCTTTTGGGATTCACTGCAATGTATCTTCTTTACATCAACAGTTTTATCAGCCATCCTGGTGGCATCTTCAGGTTTAAGTACAGAATGTAAGCCTTTTGTCTCTGGATTACTTTGTATCCTTTTCTCTAAACCTCCATTGGGAGTCGGTATCCATGCACTGTGGAGTCCATAACCATCGTCTCTGTTGAAATTTGGTGTTTTTGTTATTTCTATTGATTTTCTTATTTGAAGTGGAATATATCCATTTTCCTTTGCAACCAACTAAACCAAATTTAACTTCATGCCTGAGTTCATTTCACACACATTCGGCTATGGAGAAGAAATCAAGTTGTCCATGTGTTGCTGCCTTTTGATGTTCTTTTCGGCGAACATCCTTGACTCTGCAGGTTTCCCCAACGTATGATTTCCCACAAGAGCAAGGGAATTTGTATACTCCCTCAAATAGGCCTTGAGGGATTCTGTCTTTAGGTCCCAAATATAATGTATCTCCAATCTTCATCACACAGTTGAATCTCATGAGGGCATGATGCTTCTTCAATATTCTGGAAATCTGTTCTAATGTTCCATATACATATGGAATCACTGTGTAGGCTTTAGGGTTCTGCTTTTCTTATTTGGCAGGGTGTGGCAACATAACTTCCTTTTTTCAAAACTTAATAAAACCCATTGTATGAATCAGAAATTTTTTATTTGTATTTTATAATGTAGGCACATATCTAAAGTTCTGTTTTACACAGTTTTGAAGATCAAATCAGGTAGGTGACTTACCCCATTCTCCATACACTGAGTAAACTGATTTCTGGTGTTTGTCATGACTTTTGCCAGCATAGCAGGGGTTATGTTGGTAATTTCTTCCTGGATGTTGGTCTTCAAAGCTTGTAGGTTCCTTGGATGGTTCACATAAACGTGGGATTTCAAAAAACCCCATAGAAAAAAAACACAAGGGGCCAAATCAGGAGAGCGGGTCGGCCACTCCAAATCGTCCCTAATTGAGATGAGGCTCTCTGGGAAGTGTTCCCTCAAAACAGCCATCAATGCTCTTGAAGTGTCAGCCGTTGAACCGTCTTGTTGGATGTCCAACTCATCTAGCCATGGGAAAAAAACCTGTAACATGTTTACATACAGGTCTGAATTCACTGTCACAGTGACTTCCTCAAAGAACCAGGGACCAATAATTCCAGCTGAGGAAATTGCACACCACACTGTGATTTTAGGTGAATGCAAAGGCCTTTGATACAATTCTCGAGGATTGGTGTCAGCCCAGTAGCACATGTTTTGTTTGTAGATGGATCCACACAAATGAAAATGGGCTTCATCACTAAAAAAAAACAATAGCGTCCTCAGGAACGATTTTGAGAAGAACCTAACACACGTTCCTCCGAGAATTGAAGTCATGTTCACGAAGTTCGTGCACAATCGCCATCTTGTAAGGATGGTAATGAAGATCATTGTGAAGAATTCTCCTCACAGAACAATCGGAAAGTTCAAGGGCAGACATATATGTTTGCATGCCGAACGCCGTGGTGATTGCAAAATTGAAGCTCTCACTGCCTCAATGTTCTCAGGTTATCTAATGGGCCGAGGAACTCCAGTTCTTCGTCTCGTCACACTTGCAGTTTGTCAGGACATAATGACCGATGTAGCAATTGATTTCTGGTCCGGGACGGGCCAATGGGGCTAAATTAAAGCGATTCCAAAAGTCGCGCTGGGTTGCGATCACAGAACATCCGCTCGAAAAATAGGCCTCACAAAAAACGCATGCTCCTCACTGTTCCAACACATGATGGCAACTGAACTTTATGGGAACAAAACTTTATAGTCACTCCTCTGGAACGAGACCAGTAGCGCTTCGTTACAACTGAATGTATCAACTGAACTGTATCAACTGAATGAATGGCACGCATTTTAAAAAAGGAAGTTATGTTGCTGCACCCTGTACAATCATATTTGGGGCTCCATTTCTTCAGCAAACTTCTTCCTTCTTCGTGATTTTTTCCACACTAAGTCGAAGGAGGGAGTTTGCCTAAGAAGTGGAGCCCCAAATATGACTGGAGAAGAAGACCCCAAAGCCTGAAGACGATTCAGAATTGCTGGCGAAACTGTTGTTGCAAAGAAGATACATAATCATGAATCCTGAAAGATTCAGAGTTCATATTCATTGAGACTTGTGTAGCCTTGCTGAAAAGAACGAATCTACCTATAATTATGTATATAATAATATAAATTTTGTTACTCCAGCTAATGGGTTTAGCTGCACCCTGGTTTCATAACTTCAAAGGATTGAAAATAAATAATTTTTCAAAAAGAGCTACTGCTGAGATTTAATTCAGAGATAGTGAAGACCACCATAAATATAAAACTTCTTACTGACAATCAACCATCAGGCATGAGGGCAAGAACACAGGCCCTTGGCCAAGCAGAGATGTTCAGGAGGAGAGTTTCGTTGAGCCAGAGCTTCAATCATGCATTGAGCAACAAAGTGGAGGGAAAGGCCAAAAGTGGGGTGGACCATTCAAAGTGGATAAATACTTTCTGAAAACACTAGTGAGGTGGAAATTTGACTGATGGGAAGACCAACTTGGCAGATGTCAAGGAATAACACTTCAATCTGAGACCGGGGAAGAGAAATACCAGATTGAGGGTAGTTTTTAATGCATTCTTTTTCTAAATATATTTTATTTGTATTATGATTTTAGGGATTCACAAAGTGTCTGTTTTGAGAGGATAATTGACATAATATTGTTAATTTATTCTTCTATATATTTTGTAAAACACTCTCAACTTAAATAGGCTAGTGGATGGTTATTGTTGATATGGTTTTTATGTGCTTGTTTAGATAGCAATAATATTGAGATTTTTGCCTTTATTTTGAAAGAGAATGGAAGTAAAAGCTATATGAAGTGATTTAAAGAATTTAATTTAATTGCTTGATGCATCCTCCTCTAGAATTCGTTCACTTTAGTTCCTTGTGTTGTCCATTTAATATTAAAATAAGGGCTTCAGGCCTTATCTTCTTATTAATTGATTAAGTTACCATAATCTTAGTTTTTTACAGTAAGACCTATCTAAGGCAGATTCTGTTTATGGCTGTAAGCTACCTAGGCTAGAAACAATAATATTACTGCTTATACACAATGTTTTTGCTGGAAATGCCCTCTGTAAGGCAGAACCGGCATCATGCAGACTATATTTCTTCTACCTCTCATTGGAACAACTAGTATTTGAACCTCTGTAAAGTGGAAGAAACATTTGTTTCTTTCAAAGCACTTATAATTGGCATGCTTCACTCTCGAGTTAATTTATCTACTCAAAGACATGAAAAATGCTCAATCCTAAAATAAAGAAAAATGCTCAATATAGAAGACTTTTAAGGAAAGGGTTGAGGTGACTTTGCACGTAAGGGCGTGCACCCAGGAAAATTACCAAGGAAAAACAGACTTGTAAAAAGTCTCCTTACACCTCTTTGTGTTGCCATTGCCTCAATAAGGCCATGGCCGTAGACGATGCCGCTCAGTCAGATGAAACCACACTTGCCCTTGCACACAAAGTCCCCAAAACGGCTTGTTAAAATGTTCTGGTCGGGTTGCCTAGATGGTTAAGGCAGCCTCCCGGTTAGAGGAAGATCCCGGGTTCGATTCCTGGCCCTGTCAGACTTTTTTCAAGTCCGTTTTTCCTTGGGAATAGAAGACATTTTGCTGTTTTACCCTTAAGGTCTTCATATGAGTTTCTCTTGCCTCTGGTTTACATACACCTCTGGCTAAGCATTCTTGCTTTCACATAAACATCAATTTGGCTGATGCAGGGTCATTATTGTATCTTATACTCTTAAAGTAGGATAAGATTGAATTTTTTGCACCAGTTCTCTGGTGTTTCCTAACTTAGCAAAATTTTTAGTGAAGTGACATCCTTGAGACGGTGTATGGATATGAGCATAAAAAATCTGGTTTACTGCTTGCTGATAGTTTGTACTGATATGTTTCAATGGAATGAGCTGAAGCTCTCCCTCAAAAAAGGTAGTTGAAATTTGTCATCTGCAGCTCCTTTTTATAGCTGCTAATTCTTGGTGCTTGGATTTAGTGTTTTAAGTGGTCTTCACTATTTTACCTTTATTTTCCACAAAATTCTTTTTTCGAGTGAAACAGACATTATCCTAAATCTACACTAAATAAATGTACTTATGTAAGTTGGAAAATTTACTCAGTCCCCTGACTTTCTGCCTTGGACAGGTTTTGCTATAATATACATGCTCCATGTAGATATATTAATTTCATTTGTTGTATTGTTCAGAGTGTGATTGTATGTGTTCAGAGTTGTGACTGATTGTGTGCTCAAGACAGGGAAAGTGCATTGCTTCTTGTAAGGTACTCTCCTTCCTTTTATTTATTTATTTTTCCATATGTTATACTTGACTGAGTATTGTTACCCACCTCTAGCAAATACAGGGTGTCTGGATGAAAGATATCCAAAATAAAATACTTATATCTTGGAAAGTATCTATTATACTCATGTCCAGTATGCACCAGTTGAAAGGGAATCTCTCTTAAGTGTTTTTTTTTTGTATACAATTCGACCCACCGATGGATGGATGGACCCCATCAGTGCATGCCCTGATATCTGTACATTGTTGAGACTTGCTTCCTACAAATAGCCTTGCCGAGTTTAAGTCTCTGAGGGCTGTACAGCGTCAATATGGACGTAACCTCCAACAAGCGAAAGCATCTGGTTCTGGGACAACAAAGTGAGAACTAGAAAATAGAAATAGAAAAAATGTTAATTGTTCTTGGACTTCTTCGTCCACTTGAGAACATACAAAAAGAAATACAAATATAAGATAGCTCACAACATTATAAATTAAATTAAACAGCGGATAAATTTTTACAATAAAAATAATTGACTTTTTATACAACATCATAGCGTAAATGGCATATTATTCCCTTTCCAATACAAAAAGATAGTGAAAAAATTTATTTTTAAAAACAGACAATGAATTGGAGTCTTTAATATTATTAGGAATGCTATTCCATAGCTTTACCCCAGCAATACAAAAGGATTTTTGGTATGTAGTGGTTCTGTGTTGTGGGATAGTTAAGTAGTCGAGAGCCATTCTGGTCGTTACATTGGACTTTTTATCCCTAATTGGAAAAAGTTGCATCAGGTATTCTGGTTGTTGATTTTTAAAAAGACTATACAAATATGATCCAAGCATATATTTTCTTCTAGTTTTCACATTTAGCCATACAAGATTGGCAAAGTAAGGGGTAATATGATCATCCTTTTTTAAGTTAAAAATGAACCTAACACATTTAATAGACGTTGAAGCTTGTTGTTGAGTTCTTCGGTGAGGTCATGGTACACTAGGCAGCAGTAGTCAAAATGGGGGTAAATAAGTGTAGATACAAGTTGCTTACGGGTATAACGGGGTTAGAGGTTTTTTTGAGTTTTAAGTTGATGAAGAATAACATTAACTTTATTACATATGGCTAGCACATGGTTGTGCTATGGTGTAATAAGTGATGATTTCCAAATCGTCGAAAATTCAGCTGACATTAGGGAGAAATTGAAAATATCGAGTATTACTGGGAAAAGCGCTGTTGACGATGCCTTTATAAATTTAATTGAGATACCATCAACCCCGGCAGAGTTAGTTTTGGGGCTTGATAACATTTTACGTAAGGTATCGGGTGTAATATATTGAAAGAAGAAACTATTCTCATTGTAAGGAATGAGTGGTTCAAGATTAGAGATACTGAAAACGTTTGTATCGGTATTTCCCACAGAGGCAGTAGTAAGGGCAAAATATTCATTCAGTTCATTTATTGAGAATTCATATGGGAGTTGCTTGTTTGGTCGCTGTGCAAGGCCAAGACTCCTCAGTTCCTTCCAAACCTGGTTAGGCTCAGTCGTATTGGAAAAGTTAATAAGTAATATTTTCTCTTGGCCACCATCACGGAATGTTTAACCCGATTTCGTAAAGTAATAAAGTCAGTGTGAGCAGCACGGCTTTTTGTGCTTATGAAAATTCTACGTGATTTATCCCGTTCCTTCATTTCTTGCTTCAGATCATTAGTCAGCCAAGGGGCTGAGAGTCTTCGAGGTTTACAGGTATTCCAAGGGGCATGACGATTTAAACAATCAATAAATTTTGAATTGAAAAATTCCAATTTAGACTTGACGGAAGTAGAGTTAAATAAATTTATCCAGTCACTGGCAAGTTGGTCATCCTGAAACTTGACTGCGTCAAAATTTTTAACATCTCGGTAAACAGTTTCAGGTGGAAGCGGACAGGGGATTTTAAATTTATAGGAGATAACAATTTTGTCATGTGCTGAAAGAAATGGTACTGGGGATTGAGAAAATGGTGAGACTTTATCAGAAGAATCCACGATACAAAGATCCAGGAGAGTATGACTGTGTTCCGTATGATGTGTTGGTTGCGTTGTAACAAGATAAAGATTACAGCTATAAATAAGATAAAGGAAGAATAATAACTATCCCACAACAAATCAGCATTGAAGTCACCAACAATTATGATATTTTTGAAGTTCGGACTGAATGTCATATAAGCATGTTCAATATCGATTAACGATCCCACATTTGGAGGTCTATAAATAATAAATGGAAGAAGTTTAGAAGAGTTAATGCCATACACTTCAAGTATCATGAACTCAGGGTGGCTTTCGTAGGTCACAGAAGAGGTCGCCAGCACAGATGAATGAAGACGATGATGAATGTAAACTCCGACACCGCCCCCACGTTTCCCGATCCGGTCGTGTCTGAGTAGGCAGTAATCAGTGAGTTCAACCATGTTATCAGGGACACTTGGATTTAGCCAAGTTTCAGTCGTACATATTATATCAGCTGGGCAAGAAGAAAAATGGGACCGGAATTCATCGATGTGACGCAGAAGGGATTGACAGTTAACTAAGCATATATTTATTTCACTGTTGGTGGTAAACAAGAACACTTATCTCACTTTAAGGGATCCAGATCATTTTCAGTGAAAATAGAGATACGCTCACTGCCGTCGCGAGCGCGAGCAAACACACAACCATTTCGGATCCATACGTACTTGATTTTACCTTCCTTTTTTAAACCTTGGGCAATCACGTAGAGTTTCCGGTTTAATGAAGTCAGGGATTCATTGACATAAACAGGTGGGTTAATGGGACTACGGTCAGAGACGACATCGTTGAGCTTCAAGTCTCTTTTAGCGCGTCTAGCATTTACGAACCCAATTGCAATGTTGGACCACAAAAAACGCACGATGATTGGGGCAGGTCTAGGTATCAGTTGAGAATTTGAAGAACGATTAAAACCTCCACGATGAGCGTAATCAATTTCACTTTCGTCAATTTTGATTCCCAGGGCAATTCCTACTTTACACACCAAGGCCACAGCGATCTCGTCATCCGAGTATGGAATCCCATGGATCTCAATGACATTCCAGAGTTGTTCTTGCTCCCCTTGATTTAGACGGGCTTCCGTTTCACTTAACTTTTTCTTAAGATTAATGTTTTCTTTTAATAGATGATTCAAGGAATCATTGATTTTGGTGAGAGAAGCATTGATCAGCTCAAAAGACTTAGCATATCCTCCAGCCACATCTTCCCAATGGGATATTGATTTGCCGATTTCCTTTCGATCCTTGCGGATTTCACTCACACTATTCGACAACTCTCAATATTTCACTTATCTGATCAGGAGACCGTCCGAAGTCAGTAGACTCCTTTTTAGGAGCTTTTCTGGGTATGTCTTCTATACCGGCAGAGCAGCTCTTAGCCCGACAAGCATCACAGTACCATGACATATGCTGCTCACTGAGCACTATGAAATCTTCTTCAGATATTGAAAGGCACACTGGATGGTAGAAGACACCACACTTACAACACGAAAGGGATTTCTGGTCGCGTTTGATAGATTTGACGCAGGCACTGCAGTTAGGCATTGTGTAAGACAGGAGAAGAGATGCGAGAAAGGAAAACGATCCGCACCGTACGAGAGCTGAGCTAAAACTGAAGAACTATGGGAAGTTAGTTGCATAAGAAACCTCCTGGAAAGAACCTCTCAAGAAAATGGACCAATTGCTAGGCCTCCTAGATCGCCAGACCCCATTAGATTTTTCCTGGGAGTTAATGTGAAGAACATTGTATACCAGATGAAGATAATCAACATTGAGCACCTGAAAACCCGCATAATGGACGCTGTGGCTACGGTAACACCCGACATGCTTCAAGCAGCGTTGGATGAGGTCAAATGTCACCTGAATGTTAGTCATGCCACCTTAAGTGCTGACATTGAAATAGATTATGTGAAAAACAAAACTTTCAGAGTTTTCCACTGTAATTCTGGAAATGTTTATAATTAATAATTTCCAAAATATGTATAGTATTTTATTTTGGATACCTTCCATCTGGACACCCTGTAGATATTTTTCCGAATAGAATGTTATTAGGTGAATTAATTTCTCTTTTGTTGTATGGCTGAACTTCTGAATGTAATCTGTATGCGAATGTCTTATTTTAATGAAAATCCCCTTATAGTAGTCGATATAATCAGTCCCTAAATACTTTCAACTGCTTTTCAATGGGGTCTTGGGTTGTTACATTGCGACTCACCCAATAGCATCACGAAAGTTCCTTTGTCCACATCTGTATATGACAAAACTTTGTTGTGTTAATGTAATTGTACATATAATTGCAAGGTTTGTATAGGAAAACTGTTATCTCCTCTATTATGTCTTGCATTTCCTTGATTTTTGAAAACCAAATGAATCATATCTTTAATGGTTTCTTCCATCAACAGTCCCTTCAGCCTCTAGTTACCACTCTGGCAGAGCTTGCAACGTATGAAACAGATGTTCTCATCTGCCAGGAAATCCGGGATTCATCCAACCAGCAAGAATTTTGGGATCAGTTTCTCAAGCTACTTGAAGAAAAGTTCGTATTTGAAAAAATACCCATCAGTGAACAACATTCACAGTTCTCCAGTGCAGATATTTTGTTATTGAAGGCAAAGAAGCGTATTAGGAGTTAATTGCTCACTTTGATCTACTTATAGGGTGTTTATTCTTCAATGAAAAATCTTCTCAATTTGATAGACTTAATTTCCTATAAAGCATAGCTCTCAAATATAAGTTGAGCTCTTGTGGTTGTGTAACAATTGAATGGGAGTTTTCTTTATTAATTTGAAACAAGATTAGAAGAATAAGAATAATATTTTTTACCATGAACAAAATTGTATTTCAACAATTTTATACTTTCAACAAATACATCGAGTTACAAAAATGTCTTTAAGTACAAAGTCTATATAATTGTGATGATAATGTATGGAAAGAAATATGCGTAAGGACAAACATGGTGAAAACTGAATATATGGAGGGATCAAATACAAATAATGTTCATATAGGAATTTCACCACAACATTTGGACCCTCAACTTTTCATCTGAACTGAAAACGCAGTATTATTTAGAATTTGTGGAATGGTGCTTGAAAATTAGAAATTAGCGATGACAGATTTTTCTTTTGCTATACCAAGAACATCAATTCTAAAGCAATGAATGAGAGGAGTGTTACGTTGAAAGGTTGGAAATATTTACTAGATTAATTAACATTAACTTCTGAGTATTGGGTCTATTTCCAAATAATTGTGCTTCAATTTGACTTTCCATCAGTTTTCCTTTATACATCCCAGCACCTAATAGAATGGAAGTGTTTCACCAGCGTAGCTGTCATTAAATAGAGATCAATACTTAGTTGTTAACTTCAAAAAGAAGTACCGAACTTGATTACTCCAGTTCGACTAGTTACAACTCGTCATGAGTTGGGTAATGTTTCACTACAAACTCATAAAGATCTTCAAGGCTGCGAGAACCATTGTATTCTGATATCTTCTCACCATCTTGATACAAGAAAAGAGTGGGATAGCCATCAACCTGCAAAAGTAAAAATCTTGAATTAATATCTAAATTTTCTAAACTTGCTTTAATATTTCCACTTACAAGATTGTTAAAATAAAGGGGTAATAAAGGTAAGTAAAGACATTTTTAAAGTAATATATAGTAGACAAGATTGTCAAATTCGTCTCCATCGGCCATCATTACATAATTTCCATTATGACATACAAATGGAGAAAACAAAAGCACTCGATCTTACTGCAGCTGATGAATGACACTCAACGGTAATGAAAGGAATCTTATTTTAACACTATCAAGTAAAATATTTATTGCAAATCCAAACTAATATTACTGAAAAAACAAGAGTAATAATTATAAAATAATTTTAGACATGTTTTACAAATAAAAGTTAAACCAAAATATATCTCAGCTTGAAATGTATAAAGGTTTTTGATTGAGGTAATTTCTATTTTTAACATGGAGATCAATTAATTCATGTCTAACCGCTAAATAATTGAGGCTTAACTCCATATTGAAAAATTATTAATTCGTGGTAGTAGTACTGTTTTGATTTGACTTCTAAGTGGAACTTAAATCCACTCTAGGTGTAGTGATACTTAAAATAAATGATAGAAATCAAAACTAGAATTACATACTCCTTCTTTTGAGCAAAGAGATTTATTCTCATCCAAAGTGCAGTCTATGCGGACTACTTTCACCAGGTTGCTATCAGCAAACTTCTTGCCCAGCTCTTCCCACGTGGGTGCAAGGCGCTTGCAATGGCCACACCTTAAAGGAAATTCAAATAATTAAAATTATACTTTCCTTTATCAACCATAAGTAATGTATTTTTTTTAATTCCCAAAAATCAAAGCAATGCTTTTAAATGGGAAAAATCGGGACTTTGGGGCCCTCGGGAATTGAACCCATAACACAGGTTCAAAATCGCATTTTATGTGGCGGTTACACGTTATGGCCAATAGGTCGTAAAAATTTCAAGTCGATGACGCTTGTGGTTTAGCCTGTAAATTAGTATCTTATCTATCTATATATATAAATGAATCTGTTGATATATATATATATATATATATATATATATATATATATACTTCTGCTAGTTTATTATCTATTATATATATATATATATATATATATATATATATATATAATATATATATGATATGATTCTCAACGAGGAAATCCAAATTGATAATTACTCTTGGTACAGTCTTGATAGTAACACTTGCCTCATGATTTTTGGTAGATAGCTAATTCCAGGCTATATTTTTTTCCAAACCAATGAAAAAAGTAATTAAAATTATAATTAAGTTTACAAAGTCACCTAAAGATTTAATCTCATATCCTTTGAATGAACACTTTCTTCGATGAAGACAAAAATGATTTAATAATTATAAAATATATTCGATGATCACATTTGGATAAGCAGCACCACCTTTTAGGAGACATTTTCTGAGAGGGGAAAATGGTTCTTGGAAATGATAATTAAATACAAATAACCGAAATATATTCTATATATATCACTCAAAACCAACGAAGAACATTCTTTGCAGAAAGTAAGTGTACTATGGACTTGGCTTGTACCCCAATATTTATTCTTGAGTTTTTAGCGAACATACACACACACCCACAATTTTATATATATAGATAGATTATAATTATTAATTCACTCTCATAATGAGTGAAATAAAGGAATATAATTATCTCCAAAATTACAATTGAAAAAACTGTTAGCTCTACTGGGGGTCAATTTTGTAATTTGTGGGCCATAGTTATCAGTCAAGAAATCAACTGTAAATTTATAGAAATTTGATGACCGAAATATAATTTTGGGATTTTGTAAATGTCACTCTCACTGTTAAGTGAGAACTTAGGTGATAACTGCCACCATATTTGTTGATTTTCATTTACTAGGCAAGAACAGGCATGACAAGTGAGAAGTGGAGGTAGACAAGGAAAGTGAACATGGCTGATTGTTAAGTTGCAGTTTGCGGAAGCCTTGGAAAGGTGTGAAAATATGACCAGTAGACATTTGTGGGATGTTGTCAACCCTTTCGACAATGCGCTGGAAGAATTGCGTAGGATGTTTAGGTTGCCTCAGGAGACTGTGATACATCTAACAGATGTATTAACACCTCACCTAAGGCAGCCTCTATGGAATTCTGATTCTTTCAAAATATTTCAATTTGCTTTAGATAGCTATTACATAGCAAAGTGAATGGTCGTAGATGCATTTCTTATCAACCATAATGATGTGACGAGCAATATGGACGTTATAGAAATAATATAATCAACATGTGCAATGTTCTACGATATTTCAATTTCACAGGACATATAGAAAAGATACTTCAAGTTTATTAAAGATAAGTAGTGATTGTACAAAATTATAAGCAATCGTAGCAAACCATTATTTTATCCATATAACAATCTTTATATCTACAACAACTTATTCTTATTGAGTTCGACAATTCATTGACAATACTCATCCATTTTAACTTTTATAAATTAAACACCGGGAAGTCTTACGATAACTTCGACAAGTTACTGAACCAATTGTTTTGACTTTCATAGTTTCGTTGAGACAAAGTGTTTCATTTTTTATACTGTGTCTGTTATAATAAAAGGTACAAAGTAAACAGAAGCATATTGCAATATAGTGTCCAATTCATTAGATTTTGATAGCAATAACAGTAACGGTGCGCAAACTCGGGCGATAGGTAAAATTTAGCAACGTCGCTCTTGACCGACTGCTCTTGAATTGATCGACAGTGACAGTTGCTCCAAAATCGTAGTTGTCACGTACTAACTGTTCTCGGATGACACCGAAACTTAGTAGTGACAACTCATAACTGTCACTGTCGCATGATAACTCTGAGTTACAAAATCGACCCCCTGAAGAGAAATACATAATGATGAAGTTGTTATGCCTTCCTTTTGGTCTATTATTAAAAAAATTAGGAGCTGATATTGTATTAAACACTTTAAATCAGATGAGGTTTCCAAACAAATATGAGAGTAAATCTCATTTCTATAATTTAAGTAGTGTAGGGCAACGATTTTTCCTTATCGGGATAACATATTAAAACTAAGATCTATGATAACAGCTAATGAGAGCTAATCATGCAGAAATGTTCACAACAAATACTACCTCTCCTACTTTTGGATAATCGAAGTCTAAGACAACAGCAACTATATGATTTGTGAATCTTAAAAACTTAATTTTCATTTGGAAACACTGTGGAGGTCTGCAAAATAGCTCGCCAACCTTCCTCAATAATTGCTCATGCCAACAAACCTTAGAAGGGAATATGAAATCAAAATCTTACTGTTACAAAACAGGAGAAACTGCAAAAATAATTACCATGGGGCGAAGAACTTAGCAAAACATATTCCTTTTGATATTCCATTTTCAAAGTTGCCAGCATTAAGGGTAATGACTGGATCATTGTCTTCAGGCTCCTCTTCCTTGGCTGATCCCATCATGCGAGATACAAACTCCTTGAGATCTTCATGAGTGCGAGACCCACTATACTTCTCAACCTAAAGAAAAAGAAAATGCTTTTCTACAAACAGCAAAGAGTTCTCCTTTGAAACTGACTATTGTTAAGTCTATTATGGATGCTAAGTCTAATAGTTAATTTTGCTAATCAACTGATCAAAATTATATTTTTGTTCTTTACATTTTACCTTGGCATTTATTGTACTGAGCTGTATAGCTCTCTGAATCAAGCACTCAATTAGAAATATGTCTAGAATGGTAGTTAACAAGAATTTTTGCATCAATGAGGTTTTTGATCAGAATAAAATTATAGAACTAGACCAGGAAAAGCACATAGAGCACTTATAATTATTTAAGCTCCATGGTCTATGATGGGTTTGATTAGTCTTATTCATTTTCAACTTGAATCTCCATATCTCACAAATATAATACTTTTTCATATTCCTCTATACTAACTTTCTTTCCATCCTCTATCCATAGAAGTGTAGGATATCCTTTTACTTCATAATCCTGGCATACTGATCGATGAACAGTGCAGTCTACTTTTGAGATACTAACACCTTCCTCATAGCTTAGGGATTCAGCCAATTTTTCCCAAGTGGGTGCCAATCTCTGCAGAGTAAATATGATGACAGTTCCTCATATAAAACAAATTATGGAAGACATAAAATGAGATATTTCATTACAACAATCACCCATTCGTATACTTGATTCTTAACGTGCATCACTGGTTACCAAGTATCTGACTCACTTCTCAGTTAAAAAAAACAGGATACCATATGAAAGTACCTTTCCTTCTAAGGCGCAATTGACACCTTTAAAACCATCCCATCCTGCATAAGTTGGTGAAAATGATGGTTACAAGATCAGTAAGGTTGAGCATTACATTCAGTGGGAACCACATTCCATACAAATTAAATTAAATAAATGGAGAATGTTCTTTACAATGGAAGCTAAAGAAACTGATGAGAAGACAGGGTTGTTGGTGGAGAGCTGTTAGGTGGTACATTAACTTCCGATAATGAGAAAAGTAAAAACCAATTCATACCTGACAATGGGTGCACCACGGAGCATAAAACTTAACGAAATGAAGCCCTTTCTTTACGTGCGGTCCAAAGGTCTCCTCAGTTAGTTCAATGAGAGTTGTTACGGACTTTGGAGACTCGGGTGCTTCTGTGGTTGTCTCTTCGTCCTATCAAAGGTGCATTATTATTAAACATTGTGTAAAAATATGTACTTAGCAGATCAAACCATTCATTCCAACAGATGTCTCCGCAGCCATCGAATGGAAGGGATGAAGATGTCTAATTTGTTAGTTAAACGAATTTACCTTGGCCTTCTTTCCTAATTTATCATCAAGAAAGTTAGAAAGTGAATCGAGATCTCTTGCACCTCGAAATTTTACACCTTCGTTGTCTCCTGCTTTAAAAAATTTTAACCTATAACAAACATAACCATTTGTTAAATTTTTAAAACAAAGAAAACAGGCTAATGGATAAGTAGTCTAACTTACGTGGGGTAACCCGTAATATCGTGTTCAGCACACAGGTCGTTCTCTGAAGTGCAATCCACCTTAGCTATCGTAACTTCACCGTTTTCAACGTTGTAAATTTTGGCCAAATCATCCCAAGTTGGAGACAGCCTTTTGCAATGACCGCACCTAATATTTAGATTAAAATCCAACTATTAATTCAAAATTCATCGTATTTAGAAACATAATAACGATAGGTTATAATGTAACATTAACTATCGGAAAGCAAAGTTATTTGTGATTTTATTCTAAAATTATTGTATTTATTAAAGAAGAGAACACTACTTAAGTTAGGTCAAAGTACTTTTACTTTACAAACTTTACCATGGAGCAAAAAACATAACAAAATGGTGTTTTCTCGTTACTTCTTCGTTAAATTTTTTCGTACTATACTGCAACGTGTTACCGCTATCATCGTGAGCAAGACATGTTAACGTCGGAATTAATGCAGCAGCAATAATACGTAGAGTTAAACGAAAAGAAGACATTGCTTTCAAATAATTTCAGGACCTTATCAACGTGCTTAGCTCAACGCCCTGAGATTATCACCAGATGCCCAACTAGCCGGCATTGATGAGATAAAAGAGAAAAACAAAATTTATATACCCAACTCTTAATTATTAATTGCGTTTATCGCATAAGCCGAGATCAGTTTACTATAAAAAATATTATGAATTTTAAAGTAAGAAACTAATTTTAACCTAAAATATGAAATAGAATTGTCGAAAGGACAAAAAACGGTAATACAGCGTTCGCGACTTTAACAGTCGATTATGGTTAAAAATCACTCCAAGGTCAAACATCTTGAATTTTAACTTTCCTATGAGTGTTATGTTGTTAATATAGGGACAATTGTTAATAAATATAAGATTTGTTTACGTTTAGCGACCATGTTTATTCCGACGCGCTGTGTTATGATCGCATAAAGATTTCAAAATAATTTTCAAGAATTATTGCTGTTATTGTAGCTCAGTAGCTGCAGTAATTTATTTTAGTTCATCATATTTCTCTTAATCAATATGCAGGAAATTGCTAGCAAGAAATGCCATGAGCGCATGTCGCTGGTGAAGTTTTTTTTATTATTTTTGTTCCTCTGATCTCTGCTTATGCACCTGAGCGCCTGATCGTATTCTGTACCCAATATGGCTCGTAGACGTTGTCATGTCTTGCTTGGATTTGAAGACGAAAAAGTCTCGGAAAAAAATAAGTGTCTAGTTGACTTTACTTCGAGTAAAATAGGAGGAAAACCGGTGAGTTGAATTCCTGAGAAGTTTCCGACGAATAATTATGTTCGCGTACTATCATTTTAAGTCGTTGAAAAGTAGGTTACAAATGTCAGCTGCAAAGCAGAAGTTTCAAAAATAGCAATCTGATGTTTAACCATGAGTTATGGAATTTTTAACTGATATCATTCTTATCTTCGCAGATCTTACCTCTATGTTGATGAGAACGTTATAAATTTTCTGTTCATTACTAATTACTATGATGCATTTGAATCTGGAACGATACATTCTTAAAATTGATTCATATCGATTGACGATTAAAATCATTTGTTTCAGGATTGGCCTTGTCAAGGAGCTCCTGATATATATTGCAGACTGTGTGGACTTTACCTTCCTCTAGTTGTTCAGATTTATGCTCCTCTAGAAAATTCACCCTACCACAGAACCCTTTATATATTTGGATGTGTTAATCCAAAATGTTGGAACAAAGGAGAAAGGTATATAATTCGATATAACCATTCAAGTGTTAAAATTTTGAGCTGAACAACTGCTGAAAAAAATTTCGAGCTCGAAATTTTAAGACATTTGGATGCGTCATACAAATGGTACACAATGTGGGTACATGAAACAGTATCAGGGATTTCTTCGGTTATTTATGGTGATGAATCTTCAAAATATATCAGTTGGGGAAACTCAAGACTAAAAAAATAATACTTGTGGTCGTTATTGAATGCAATGTGTGCATTTATTATTCGTTAATGAATGAGTGTGCATTAAAATATAAAAACGTCGAGCATTAGTTGCTTTTATTAGTTTGATGATATTAATAGTCGTCGTTGATATTCAAAATATAATATCATTGTTTAAGTAATTTCAGAGGTGAATAAATTAATTTCATTTTAGTATAAAAAGAAATGTAATCAACTATCGTTTCGTGGATTTAATTAAAGTATATCTTGGTGTTTTGAAGCTAAATAATAATGATACGATTTCAAGATGTGCCACTGAATTATCAGATGCAATAATGTTCCGGTATAGAATTTTTAACTCTTGCCGTTAAATTGCCGGTTGTTTAATTAGTACGATGTAAAAATGAAAACGAAACGTTGTTGGACATGAATTCAACTGTTTCATTTGTTCTGAAGTTTTCTCTTGAGCCAGAAATCTTTTGAATTCTTATCGATGCGTAGATGTAAATATCCATCAACTAAGTAATCGCTACAATGCGAAGAACATCTATGAATTTATAATTCACTCGCTATAATGTAATTATTTATTCTCAAATTATTGTTCAAAACTTTATTTAGATAGACTGCATTTTGCTTAAATATCTAATTAAGACATTTCATATTAATTTTCATGAAAATGTAAGTTTAAGTTGATTTAATTAAGTTTGATTTAACTTAAGTTTCTGTTGATAGCTCCCTTTATATACATCTTCTGTAAAATTCAACTAGAAATAATGATTACATGGGCACAACAAACAAGATTTAGAATAAACAAAAATGTTTTCTAAGTCTTAAATTTTGAGTAGATAGTTAGATAAATAGAAATTTAGGATTTTAGTCACTGCTATATACTATTTAAGGCATGATTTTTTATAAAACTTATTAACATCTTTGAAACAAGTTGTGTATTGAAGTGCAAATACAGAAATTCTTTCCATTCGAAATTTTCTCTTCATGACTGCTTGGTCATTGATATATTTTCTCAGCAAAAAGTCCTCTAATGCAGTCGAGTAACATAAGCAAAATGTATTATTTGGAAAACTAAATATCTTTACTATGCCACAAAATTTCTTGTTTTTGTATAGTGTCAATTTTTGTATCTTAAGGTTAAGAAATTAGCAGAATCGATGATTAAAATAATATATTTTAGCTATGGAGAAGTTCAGTGGTAATATTATTATAATAAGTTATTATATTTTTAATTAAATATTGATTGCACATTTGATGGAAACCCTATGAAAATAATTTGTGTTATTAATAATTTTGATGCTTCCTTCCTTCCTGTGATGAATTTATTCTTTTTACGTTAGTTGGGTGTGCTTAAGAAGCCAGGTGTTAGATGAGACATCCAGAAATACAGCCCTTCCTCTACCTCCACTTACTGGGGGAGATTGGTGTGAAAGGTCCGCTCAGTGGGGAGACTCGGAGGATGAAGATGATGCTCAAAGGTATTCTCTCAATTTCTCTTATGGCATTAATTTTTTGAAAAGAATTGAAAAATTAATCAGTCCACAAGCTTCAAATGGTCATATTCCAATCAATACAGGGTATAATGTCCAAGAATCCCTCAGTAAGTTCTAGAATGTTCAACAGAAACCTAACAATCAGTTGCCAAGCTGTATATAAACAAACTACTCCAGAACTTTATAGCTGTTTACTGTAAAGTAAATTCATGTCTGCCTACATGAAAAAATACGCTACACAGGGAAATGAAATTTTTGTCTCAGAATACATATTCAAAACACTATGTTTATTATCAAATAAGCTTGTAAAGATTGATATTGATTCATCTAGTAAAAATATTTAATAACGGGTGAGAAGTTGCTTTCATACTGCATACTTATAAAGAAAACTTACAAAATAGAAAATATTTTCAAAATGTGACACTTGTCAGTTCTGAAGAGCATGAGAAAAATGCATCAACTCAGATTCCACTGTCGCCTTGGTTGCCTGGGGGACTGTATATTTACTAAAAAACATACAAAACTTGTGTTCACTTTGCCATAGTTCTCATAATTTCAATTCAAAAAGCATATTCCGCTAACAAAATAAGAATCTTAATTTGATTTCCTTTCCTTTGGTACTTGAATCGACTTTGTAACACAATTATTTCCTATTTAATTCAGCAAATGAAACAAAGACTGCAAACGATAAAAACGAACTATAAGTGCATTTCTTATGGAGAATATTTGCCCTGACCTAGCTTTGAAGATAATTTTCGATGATGTCTTTGTAGTTTTCATTGGATAAGTATGACTTCAGCAATCCCTCAAATTTCAACTCTCTAATTTTGCCTCAATTATTTCCTAAAATCTCTGCAATGCAATTTCATAGAAAAAATCAGGATTTTATAGCCTTATATCGAACCCATAATAATCATAGTCTGAATTATTCTTAAAGTTACACATTGCAGAAAGTATGTCCTTAAAATTTCAATTAGATTCTGCTAGATGATGTATATTAAGAATCCGTTAAAGAAACAAAATTATATAAGACCATGCTGTTCCTTGGTTCGTGCCAGAGTACATTGCAATTTCTCACAAGGAATATATGTGAAAAGTTGGACATCGTTTGAGGCAGCTGCAGCAAATATTACTGCTTGAATTTTCACGCATATTTAGAGATGGTGATCTTCTATGGTGCTGCATAGGATGTATCACCAGAAAAACCTGGGTTCGATGCCGGGTGGTAAATATATCTCCCATTTAAAATACATTTGGGTGTTTTTCATTATTTTTTTGATTCACTTATCAAAATAATAGGAAGTTTTTGCTTAGCTAGAAGATGTATATTAAGATTCATTTAAAGAAATAATTTAGATATGACGATGATGTTCCTGGGTTCGATGCCAGAGCACATTAATATTTCTCACATAAAGAATATAAGGGAAAAGTAGGACATAGTTTGTGTCAGTTGCAGCCATTATTTCTGTTTGAATTTTCACACATAGTTATACACACAGAGATAGTGATCATCTGTTATGCTGCATAGAAAGTATAACCAGGAAGTTTATCACGGATAAAATGCAGTGTATTTTAAGAATATTTTCAATCTATTTTTACTTTCTAAGGCCAAAGCAATCTTTACTTTCTCCATATACGAAGTATAGAGAAAGTATTGTTTTCATGAAAAAATTCGACTTCGAGATTTCAACGGAAATACATGTTTTGGGGTCCCTAGAACACGTTTTGACCATTTTGGGAATGATGTCTGTGTGTATGTGTGTGTGTGTATGAATGTATGTCTGTGCTTGTGGGCGCTCTAACTTAAAAACTATTAGTCTTATCAATACCAAACTTCTTATATAGTACTGTGGTGTGTGCTTGTTGATTGATTAGTTGATTAGTTTTTGGAGTAAATTGGTTAACCGGAAGTCGAGCTTCATTCTTCTAAGCAAATTTACGTTTTTGCAAAATCTCCATAAATATGATATTTAGGTATATTCTATTAATTATAAAAGTTTTAGAAAATGTAATTTACAATAACTTTTGTATTAAACATATTTTTTATCACCGGTTGATTAGGAGTTATTCGTGAATTACTGATAAACCGGAAGTTGCCGATTATGTACAGTCCTGGCCAAAATTAGCGCAGCACCAGCCGTAAGGATCGCTAGGGAGGTGCTGCGTTAATTTTGGCCAGGAGTGTACTTTTTAGGCGCTCTAAAATGAAAACTATTTGTCATATCAACACCAAATTTCTATTATAGTACTTTGGTTGGTGTTGTTAGAGTTGATTAGTTTTTGGAGTAAATCAGTTAACCGGAAGTAGAGCTTTTTGCTTCGACACAAATTTCTGGTTTTGTAAAATATCTTCATTAATCTGATATTTAGTTAGGTACAGCAAACAGCAAAAAAAAGTTACCACCCCGACCCACCAAGAAAAACTAAGTCCAAAATTCGGGCCGGTGAGCCTTTCTCTCGAGAAGGGAGGGAGAGAAAATAAAGATGGAGGGCATGGTCTGTTATGCTAGCTCGGCTCTCGCGTTTGGATGGAGAATTTGCGTTATTTATATAAAAATCATTAACTACTATCCATTATCTGCCACCACATTTGATGTGTTAACGCGTACTGTTGTATTTGACGACGACAAACTGGAAAATAACTAAAGAAATTAATTGAATTGAATGCAGCAATCAAACAAAGTAACTCTCTCTTTGATTTTCGATAACTGATTTTTAAATCATTTCCAAAACAATACAAATGAATTTAACTGAATACAACAATCGGTATCAAATAAACTCACATTTTGTTTTTCGAAAATTGATCATTTAAATCACTTCCAACGACTGATTATGCTCATCAATGTGAACAAAACCAGCAACTTTTCTCTTCTTTGCTTTGACTCGTCTGGGATCGAAGCAAGGACAAAGTGTCACCAATTTTTACAATAGAAACACTTTCGTATTTTATATTTCGTATATGTATATATGAATGAAATTTTCTGTAAAAATTTCAAGTCAATCGACCGAGTGGTTTTTGAGTTTTGCGGGCACAAACATATGCAGGCTGAATTTTTATACATAAGATATGTGCATAATTCGGTGGATTATTATAATTTAATTTGATTGCTTTTACAACCCTTTCGTTCAACTTTCCCAATTGAAAAGCGTTCTATCATGAAGAGAAATAACTATGGAATAAACACAAGGAAATAAAAGTTCCACAACTTCCACACAAAAAGTCGTGTAACTTTGACAAAGTTATTCATTTCCTTGTGTTTAGTTACCTATGGAGTTCCTCATAGTTAAAGCTCATTCGATTGATTTAAATAACGAATATTCTTTTGTAGATTACCATTTCCCCTTACTCTCGTGACTCCTATAGATTGTATAATCCATTAATTTGTAAAATTAAATTATCCTTATAACAACACTAGAAAAATTCACACAATTAGCTTCGACGCTTACTAGCACTATCTTCAACATTTACATAAATACGCTATCCTCCATATGGCATGTGCCTGGAAAAAGAAGTAAGAATAAGAGGGAACTAAAGTGTGACCTGCAAAAGAAAGGGTAGAATTCCTGGAAAACTGTTAAACGGGACAAAACGAGATAAGTGGGGGAGAAGGGCAAGATAAACCTTTCGTTGCCAAAGGGGTATGGAAAGGAAAAACTTTCTCGATGGGAGAAGAGTATTTGGGTTGCAATTTGCTTGATTCATTTTGATGTTATCTAAAACAATGTGTCCGCTAGCCTTCTCTGATATATGTATAATTTTTAGCTCTCAATTAGAAGAATGACTCGAAGAAATAAATCTCTCATAAAGTGGGACTACAGAGCATCAGATTAGAAATATTGAACGCTCTTTAACCTATAACTTACGAGATCTCACTGTTTATCTGATGTGGATTGAATAAAAATAATAATAAATAGCTTGATGAAACCACTGTCCTAAAAATTGGATCCATGGATTCCTTATTGTTTCAAAGTAATGGCTTCTAGTAAGTACAGTAGTAAATGGCCAGCGGTAGATGTCCTTTTGGTAAAATTCTTGGAATTTCATTTCTCAAAAGTTACTCCTCTCGTATTTTTAGCTATTTACTGATCCACCATTAACTCTGAAGTGTATTAGAATTTGTTTATTTTGAAGTTCTCAGTATTTTAAGAAGACCATCTTTTATTTTATCAGTTAAGAAAAATGATAAGACCGCTATCCGTGGATTTGTCACTTTTGCATGAGAATGGGTTAGTCGAAGTCTAACCAAACTTAATACTTAGCTAGAGGTATGGCTTATTAGTACTCGACACAGAATGGGCAAGTTATTGCATGTGTGTGACAGTAATGACGATTATAATTGAGTTTAAATACGTATTTGAATGACATCCTTATTTTGTATTTTATAAACCAGGTGAGATCGACTAGCAAATTTTATAAGTGAATCAAGATGAGTTTAAAGTTTTGGCTATCATCAACACTGAGAGAAAAAATGTATTCACTTGCTTTTGGTGTTTTTTATATTAATTTTAAAGTTTCTTAAAATCTACGAAACTAATAACTGTGTCTATCACTTAATGGAATAAAAGAGTTGAAAACCCTATATATCCAATGATAGTGATAAAAAAGAACCAAAGGAATGCTAGTTTACACAAATAGCTATTTCTTAAATTTTCCCGTTTTATTTTTGATTGATATGTGAGGATATCCCGAAGGTTTATGAAAATCATTGGTAAGAAGAAATAGCGAAAAAAGCCTGAAAAGTTGAATGTAAATATTGAGAACGTAATATTGGAATTGGTATTTTCCGAAGCTTAAGTTTCTACGGGAGTGATCTTTCTATGGTTAATATATGTTTAATTCTACTGCTGAAAGCAGAGACGGTCCGAGATATGGGCAGTCTGGGAGACTGTTCACAGCAGCATTTGTCAGCTGCAGCTCTCCTCAGATCCCTTGAAAATTCTCAATGATAAAATTATACACGTAGCTTAGGGAATTTTAACGATTACACCTGGTCACAATATTTAGTTAAACTTTCTTTTATCCATTAAGGGAAACTAGTTCTAAACGTCTGCCTGCCCAGAATGTCAATAATCTTCAGATTACCCCTTCCCAATGATTGGAATCAATTTCCTTCGCAATGGATGCAGTTTGTTTCTAGTTCTCTGAATAATTTCCTTATAGTCAAATTGATTGAAGATGCCGTTACTTTGTGAAACAGCGTTATATAAGAAATTGTGAATCTTTGTCCTTAGTTATTTCGGCCATTTCTTATAGTCGTTGAGCAATTACTATATTTTTACGGAAATTACATTTAGTAAAACTACGAAATCAGGCGGAATCAATCTGAGTTGCCCTTACATCGGTAAAAGGCGTTTAATAATTAAAATTTAGGCTTCGTATTTTCCCTTTCCATTTTTTAATAAGAGACCAGTTTAGTCCATCAGCCATTATCAGATACAGCACTATAAATACTGACATCTCATACTTTTATCCATAATTACTCTTAAATAAGATGGGTAAAGCTTCCCTTCTTGGGAAACATTTCCTATTGTCAGGAGAATCTATCACTGCTGAATCTTAATGCTGGTTTCCAAGCCTTGCCTATTCTCCCTTAAAACTTCATGGTTTAAAAATAAGGAATACATTTATGATATCTTGAAGGTGCAGAAATTTAAATGTGTGAATTGCATGACATTTAGGTGGGATTAACTTGCTGAAGCTCCAATTATATGCATGCATGTATGAGCATTGTATGCATTATATGTCTACATGATTATATTCTACCCTATGCATTTGATGCCAATAATTTTCGAAGCAAAATAAATTTACAGTGATAATAAATAATTTCGACTATGATAGGTCTATTGTTAATGCTTTATGCATTTTGGATGTAAATGAAAGTTTTAGAAGTAAGTTCACATAACACCAAATGCAGTAGGTAAGGAAAATGAAACTTGAAAACTGCCACAAAAATCGGAACTTTTTCAAATGGTTGATCTCATTTACATTCTCTCTGGATGAACCATTGAAAAAATATTTTTCCGGTCACCTTCTAACCTGCATTATTTTGTCTTAAAATGGCTTAAATCGTTTTCTCAATCTTGTTATTGAACCATTTTCTCAATCTTATAAACAGCCTACATTCCAGGATCTGTGCACATCACTTCTGAGCCTGTTTACCACATTATGTTTACATTTTTTAGATGTATTGCCTTAGTGTTGAAGAGAATCAGCATTCTCTTCTTAGTAAGCATAAAATTTTCCGTATCCCCATTGTTTATTTTCCTATCATCGTCTCCATGCTTTATGTAAAAAATATTTAAGTAATTAATTGTAACCCCATTCATATTCCTTCATTGACGAACTTTTCATTATATTTCCGTCCACATCTAAGAATGGCATTTTCTATCTCATACAAATACCCTAAAAGATTCCTTGAATTGTAGATGGACTGAAGATAAAAGTAACCTGTGACCACTCCATGGAAGACCCTTTTTCTTTCCTCTCTCACCCCCACGGAGAAGCTACCTTTGTTTCGTTGAGAAGGCAGGTATGAATGACACTCATATACCATTATGTAGACGAAAACAAGGAGAGCAGAAATAGCACCCAAGGTGACTGACCGCTGAAACCCTTAGTAGCAGATTTAAATTTATTATTCATGCATGAGTGCATTACGTGTGTATTTTAAAAATGGAGTTGTTATGTCTAAAATTGTTGCTTCATACCTTTTTCCAATGTTAAAATTATTAATTGTTTTGGCATTCAAATATTTATTACGGAGAAGGTGTAAATGAAAGGAATTAAATAATTACAAGTATATTATTCATTCTTTTGGTGCTTGACTCGACTCTGCACGACTAGTCCTTCTGATTTAATTATTCAAAAGAAATTTCCGCGCATACAATATAAAGCAGTTTGTTAGAAGACTACAGGTTCGATAGTAGTAAGTTCTAAATGACCGGAGCCCTCAGCTGGGTATCCTTCAAGAATATAACTCTGTATAGACAATAATTATGAGATATATTCCTTAGCTTTGATTTACATGACGAAATACGCGACAACATGACCCTATTCTCAACGATAGTAATTTTCGCCACCAGATGGTGAAAAGATTATTGCGAGATTATAGCAAGAACAAATGGCCTATACTGGTATCATCTCACATCTTTTATATATAGATGCTTCTCCGGATTCATTCATGGATATATATACCTATATAGATAGATAGGATACTAATTCGCAGCCTAAACCACAAGCGTGATTGACTTGAAATTTTTACGACATATTGGCCATGACATGTAACCTCCAGAAAAAAGCCGACTTTGAACCTTGGTGTCATGGGTTCAATTCCAGAAGGCCCCAAAGTCGCGATTTTTCCCGTTTAAATGCATTGCTTCAATTTTCTGGAATTAAAAAAAAATACTTCCCGGATAGGTAGAGAATCAAAACTCAAGGAGCCTATATATATGGTCATGATCTATCGAAAACGTAAATGACTTTTACGGAGAATATCCTGGGTTCGATGCTAGGACGATTAAAAATTCGGCCCTTTAAAATGCATTGAGGTAGTTTTTCATTATTTTTTTTTAAACACTTATCGAAATGATAAGAAGTTCGTGCTTGGCAAGAAGATGTACAGTAAGAATCGGTTTTAGAAAATAATTTAGTTAAGACCGTACTACTCCTGGGTTCGATGCCAGAGCACATTAAAATTTCTCTCATAAGGAATATAAGGGAAAAGTAGAACGTCATTTGAAGCAGTTGCACCCAATATTTCTTCTTGAATTTTCACACATAGTTAAAGGTCATAATCTTCTGTTATGTTGCATAGAAATTATTACCAGAAAGACCCGGGTTTGAAGCCAGGCGGTAAATATATCCCCCATTTAAAATAAATTTTGTTAGTTTTCATTTTTATTTAATGCACTTATCGGAATGTAAGGAACTTCTTGCTCAGCTAGAAGATATATATTGAGAATTTGTTTTTGAAAACAAATTTCATAAGACCGTACTATTCCTGGGTTCGATGTCAGAGCACATTAACATTTCTCTCATAAGTAATATAAGAGAAAAGTAAGACGTTGTTTGAGGCAGTTGCAGCAAATATTTCTGCTTGAATTTTCACACATAGCTAGAGATGGTGATCCTCTATTATGTTGCATAGGAAGTATCACCAGAAAGACCAGGTATTTCATTATTTTTTTGATGCACTTATTCAAATGATAGGAAGTTCGTGCTTGGCTGGAAGATGTGTGGTAAGAATTGGTTTAAGAAAAAAATTGTCATAAGACCGTATTATTATTATTGACACCAGGCATCTCTAAAATCAGTAACTGATCCAATTTTTGAGAATTATTTTGAATCCTTTTCCAATAATATAGAAACTTGAAATTCGGCATATAGATGGAGATCATAGATAAATTTCAAAAACATCGTTTAGATTTCCTAGATATTCCTTGGTTCGAATCCAGAGAGCCATTACCTTCGTGAAAAGTAGGACGTCGTTTCAGGCAGTAGCATCCAATATTTCTCCTTGAATTTTCACACATAGTTATAGATGGTGATCTTCTGTTGTGCTGCATAGTAAGTTCACCAGGAAGACCCAGGTTCGATGCTATTGATTAAATTGAAGCGAATTCTAAAAATATTTTCAATCCTTTTTTTTTCTTTTGAGGACCGTCCCGATATAATGCCGATATGAAATTAGTGTTCTAGATCTGATTGCAGTATGCAAGCAACATTTTACTCGTATATATATCTATTATATATAGACGCTTCTCCGGATATACCTATATACACATTCATTCATAGGGGATCAAAATTCTAACCATGTTCCACAAGTGCCACCGACTTCAAATTTTTACGACGTATTGGCCATAATGTGTAACCTCCAGAAAAAATCCGACTTTAAACCTCAGTGTCATTGGTTCGATTCCAGAAGGCCTCAAAGTCGCGATTTTTCCCATTAGAATGCATTGCTTCGAATTTCAGGAATTTTTTTAAAATACTTCCCGGATACCTAGAAAATCAAAACTCAAGGAGACCTACCTATATATATGGTCAAGATCTATCGAAAACATAAATGACTTCCACAGAAAATATCCTTAGTTCGATGCTAGGATGATGCAAGAATCGGCGGTTTAAAATACATTGAGGTTGTTTTTAATTATATTTTCTCATGCACTTATTGAGATAATAGGAAGTTTGTGCTTAGGTGGAAGATGTATGGTAAGAATTGGTTTCAGAAAGATTAGGATAAGCCCGTACTGTTCCTGGGTTCGATGCCAGAGCACATTAAAATTTCTCTCATAAGGAATATAAGGGAAAAGTAGGATGTAGTTTGAGGCAGTTGCATCCAATATGTTTGCTTGAAATTTCACACATAGGTAAAAATGGTGATCATCTTTGTGCTGCATAGAAAGTACTACCAAAAAGACCCAGGTTCGAAGCCAGGCGGTAAATATATCCCCCATTTAAAATACATTGAGGTATTTCATTATTCATTTTGATGTACTTATCGACATAATAGGAAGTTCTTGCTTAGGTAGAATATTGTATATCAAGACTTTGTTTAAGAAAAAAGATAATTAGATTAGACCATGCTATTCCTGGGTTCGATGCCAGAGCACATTAGAATTTCTCACATAAGGAATATAAGGGAAAAGTAGGACGTCGTTTGAGGTAGTTGCAGCCAATATTTCTGCTTGAATTTTCATACATAGATAGAGATGATGAGATAGGTGATTTTCTGTTGTGCTGCATAGTAAGTTCACCAGGAAGACCCAGGTTCGATGCCAGATAATTAAATTGCAGCGAATTTGATGAAAATTTTCAACCCTTTTTTTTCTTTTGATTACCGTCCCGAAATGATGCCGACATGAAATTAGTGTTGTCGATCTGCTTGTATCATCTTACTCGTATATATATATATCTATTATATATAGACGTTTCTCCGGATATACCTATATATATATAAGGGATCAAAATTCTAGCCATGTTCCACAAATGCCACCGACTTGAAATTTTTACGACGTTATGGCCATAACGTGTAACCTCCAGGAAAAAGCCGACTTTGAACCTCAGTGTCATGGGTTCGATTCCAGAAGGCCCCAAAGTCGCGACTTTCCCCATAAGAATACATGGCGGGGATTTTCGAAAATTTTTTTGAGGCACTTCCCGGAAAAGTAGAGATTTGAAATTCAAGAGATCGCTAGATGCCGTGCATATCTAAAGTAAACCATAAAGACATCTACGAATATTATCCTTGGTTCGATGCTAGGTCGGGGCAAAAATCGGCCGTTTAAAATGCATTGTGGCGATTTTTAAGATTTTTTTTGGACCCTTTTCCGATGGCATAGAAACTAGAAATTCTGTATGAGGTTAGATACCATAAAAATATATCATAATCAAATTTTACATATTTGCTTATGGTCCTTGGTTCGATCCCTGAGGGACATTTATATTCCTCAATGCCTTTCTTACGGAGATAACGGAAAAAAAATTTAGGTACTTTCCGGCATGCCATCGACTTCAAACTTTGCATGATAGAAGAGCAAGTCTTTACAAATCAAACTGTGCATTCACAACTTACAATATCTCCTGGGTTCGACACCAGGTGTCTCTGCAATCAGAAGTTGATCCGATTTTTAGGAATTATTTTGAAACCTTTGCCAATAATATAGAAACTGCAAATTCGGCATATAGATAGAGATCATAAATAACTTTTAGAAACATTTTTTAGATTTCCAAGATCGTCCTTGGTTCGGATCCAGAGTACCATTTAAATTCGTGAAAATTAGAACGTCTTTCGAGGCAATTGTAGCCCATATTTCTGCTTAAATTTTCACACTTAGTTAGAGATGGTTATGTTCTATTGTGCTGCATAGTAAGTTCACAGTAAAGACCCGGGTTCGATGCCAGACGATGAAATTTCAGCGAATTTTAAGAAAAATTTCAATCCATTTTTTTCTTTTGATGGCCGTCCCGATATGATGCCGACATGAAAATAGTGTTGTCGATCTGCTTGCAGTATGCAAGCAACATTTTACTCGTATATATATATAGACGCTTCTCCGGATATACCTATATATATATAGGGGATCAAAATTCTAACCATGTTCCACAACTGCCACTGCCTTGAAATTTTTACGACATATTGGCCATAACGTGTAACCTCCAAGAAAAAGCCGACCTTGAACCTCGGTGTCATGGGTTCGATTCCAGAAGGCCCCAAAGTCGTGATTTTGTCCATAAGAATACATGGCAGGGATTTTCGAAAATTTTTTTGAGGCACTTCCCGGAAACGGAGGGAGTTGAAATTCAAGGGACCGCTAGATGCCGTGCATATCTAAAGGAATTTATAAAGACATCCACGAATATTATCCTTGGTTCGATGCTAGGTCAGGGCAAAAATCGGCCGTTTAAAATGCATTGTGGTGATTTTTAAGATTTTTTTTGGACCCTTTTCCGATGGCATAGAAACTTGAAATTCGGTATGAGGTTAGATACCATAAAAATATATCATAATCGAATTTTACATATTCGCTAATGGTCCTTGGTTCGATCCCAGAAGGACATTTAAATTCCTCAATGCATTTCTTACGGAGATAACGGAAACAAATTTTAGGTACTTCCCGGCATGCTATCGACTTCAAACTTTGCATGATAGAAGAGCAAGTCTTAACAAATCAAACTATGCAATCACAGCTATCAATGTGTCCTGGGTTCGACACCAGGTGTCTCTGCAATCAGAGGTTGATCCGATTTTCAGGAATTATTTTAAAACCTTTGCCAATAATATAGAAACTTGAAATTTGGCATATAAATTGAGATGATTAATAACTTTCTGAAACGTTTTTTTAATTTTTAAGATCGTCCTTGGTTCGAGTCCCGAGAGCCATTTACATTCGTGAACATTAGAGCGTCATTTAAGGCAGTTGTAGCCAATATTTCTGCTTGAATTTTCACACATAGTTAGAGATGGTTATGTTCTATTGTGCTGCATAGTAAGTTCACAGTAAAGACCCGGCTTCGATGCCAGACGAAGGAATTTCAGCGAATTTTAAGAAAAATTTCAATCCATTTATTTTCTTTTGATGGCCGTCCCGATATGATGCCGACATGAAAATAGTGTTGTCGATCTGCTTGCAGTATGCAAGCAACATTTTACTCGTATATATATATATATATATATTGAGTGTTATTTGAACTGGAGTCATTGATCATTTTTAAAAGCAATAATTTCATTGCCTATGATTGTTCTTTCTTTACTGCTGATTTTTCAGCTTGATTTCTTTTCCATACATGTTTAACCTTTCTATATGAAAGATATCCCCTTGAATTGTTCATTATAATTCGGCTTTGGTTTATTTTGATTTCTTTAAACCAATACCTCTCATTAATGATTTACTTTATATAATAAATGGTAATTCAATCCTGTTTAATGCAATCATTCAATTACTGCCAATAAATTAAAGAATAAAAATTTAATACTATTATTAAAAGTTTAGAGAAAATTCCTTACTATTTAGAAAAACACAATTAATTAACGAAGGAATGCTTTCAAAGTTTCTGTATACTGGAAGGCTTCGTTTTTTTGTCATCTGAAAAACCTGCAAAGTCAAAATTGCAAGAGAGATAATATATACTTTAAATAATTCAATATTCGGTTCTAATAATAGTTGAAATGGACTAAAAGGAGATTATTTATCTATAAAAATATATATATATATATATATATATATGTATATATATCTATAGGAGAGAGACTAGCAAATCATTTTATGGACGGAAGACTGCTAAAGACATATCATGCGGAATACAGAAATAGAATACATTTTTGTACCTATTTAAATACATCTGTAAAAAGAGTGAACATTATTTAATTTGCTGGTATTTTGTTTGCTTTCACTACAAAAATTCATCTCACATAATAATCACCAATGTGTATATATTTATTTATCCAATGTCAGTCACTTCCGTAAGAAACGTATGGTAGAAATTCTTTTGTTTAATCATTCAATCAGTTCAGACCAATCTTTTTCTGGGTAATCGTTAAAATCAGCAAATGACATTTAGTGTGAAAGAGCGAAGCGCATTCTCACGGAATATGAGGTAGGGTATTCATTGCCGAAGACAAGACTAGAATGTATTAGTTTATTTTAGGTTGGCTTCATTTAATAGTTAAAAATTTTTGTTTTGCTAAAAAAATAATATCAGTAATTCAAGAGAAATAGCAATAAATTCTGATTCAGCGGCTCAAGAACCTATGAGATCATCAATATTTGTTAACATACTTCTAAGTACAACGTTGTAAATACATTTGGCCGGCTTTTTCGATTTGAAACCACTGAGCGCCGTCACACTGAAGTCGGTCCGGGGTCAACGTCGTTGCATTGCGCACGCAGACAAGCAAGCCACAACCATTGAGAGAGCAATAAGCGACTTCAGCGCTAACAGGTTTCAACCCTCGCAGCCTCCTTGCAAACCAGGGCTTTTCAACTTGCAAAAAAGTGTAACTCATACTGTAATTAGTAATTTGCTTCTCTCTGTGGTTTCAATATAATAATAATTATTATTATTATTATAAGATTACAAGATACCTTTTGGCTTAGTCTATGTATTTGAATTGGTAACGATTAATCAAATACTCATAGCATAAATTTATTCCATAGGCAACTGGATGGAGATGAAGAGAATGGAAATGTAATCAGAGGAAGAATCATTCCTCAAGCAGAACTTCCAGAGGAGCAAAGGGGCGAAGAAGATGAAGATGATGAGGATGATGATGTAATGGAGATGGAAGTTGGAGTGCATAATTTGTCAGTAGATGATCCAAATGCCAATTCGAACGCACTTGGAGGTGGAGGAGTAGAAGGAGGGGGGGCTGTTGGTCAGCTGCGATCCCCTGTGGCCACTGCAGAGATCGAAGTTGGGGATGAGGGGGAGGTTGTATGTATTGATACCCCTCGTGCTGCCCAAATGGACATTCTTGCTTTGTTTGCAGGGGCCTCCCACTGTGAGAATGATGATGAAGAGGTTAGTCAAGTATTTTTAACTCTGATTTAGAAATTTAAACTGGAATTACAGTTCCTAACTTCTGTAAGTTCAACATATGTATTATTCATGTATTTTTAACCCTGATGTGAATTTTAATGGTTTCAAAATCTGAAAAATACTGTATATGCCGTATTATAAGTGGACCTTTGAAGCTTAACCCACTCAGATCTGATAGCAATTTTAATACTTTTGTCAGAAACGGAATCTAATTTTTCTGTTTTCTAGTAGATTTATATAATTTATAGTGAATAACAACAAAGAAAAGAATTTTGAACAATTAGAGAATGATTTTAAAATGGGCCGCTGATGGGCAGCCTCCACTCCCGAGTACAGTTTAGGTGGTGTAAAGCCCTGCTCTACTTTTTTCCTCTCCTAACTCGTTTCATAACATTGCATCAACGAGGAATCCGTTTACATATTTAGGTATATTTGCATAGATTCTTTCACAAAATGGAGAATGTGATCTATTTTAAATATTATACGCATGATATCTTCTTACCTTTGTAAAATTCACCGTGTTATCTTTAGATTTTGAATTTAGTTTGTAGTATTCCGTAAAAAAAAATATTTCGAATTTTACTTAAGATGATGAGGATAGTTATGTATATCAGAAGCTGTACTTGAGAAAAACGGGTCCTAGAAATAGTGGTCCTTTTAGTTAGAATGCCTTGATCAATGTTACTTCGGCATTTTTTGCTATTCATGTATTTATGACTGCCAAAAACCTTTGCTTCCTTCATCTTATAAGGAGGAACAGGTGTTAGGGACTCGAGTGTTTTCCTTTTTCACTGAGGGCTACTAGAAGACCATCTGCATTTGCCTGTTCCTCTTTTGTTTACTATAACGTTATTTATTTCACCAGAGAATGAAATTAATTCAAGAAAGTTTGCAAGATTAGGAACTCTTTGCTTAAAAACATGAAATAGCGGTAAAATTTAACTTCTTCAAAGTACAATCTAAGCAAACCTCTGTAACGTAAAAGTTAATTGTTACATTTTAATTAGGCCTATAGATTACGTTTTTAAGTAAGAGAAGATATTCTACACTAGAATGGAAGCGATGAAGGTGTTAGTATTACCTTGGAATCTTTTTGATTAGGTACATGTTAAATTAACAACACCGTCATAATCTTTTCAAATATTTATCTTAACCTCGAAAGAAAATACAAAGGCTTAGATTGTGTGACTAAATATTTTACAATTAAAAAATTAAACACAATGAGTAATAATGTAAGAACTACATTAATAATTACATTCAAACAACTCTTACATTAATTTAAGAAGAAATTTACAAGAATCTTGGATCTTTATAATTAAATAAAATTACACAAAAAACCAATACTCATATACAATAACTCAATATTTATGGTATTCCCTAAAACAAGGTTCTAAGCAAAGACCTGGTTTATCTTCGCATACCTGGCAGAAAAATATCACATCTTTCCTCAACCCCTTTGACGTGCAAACTTTGCATTTCTTGCACTTTACCCTCTTCCCAGTTCCCAATTCACTTTTAATCTGCAATGGTAAAAGCATATTTTCGATTTTTTCCTTTTTTACAGGAAAAGATATGATTTCCCTTTTGTAAAAAAGAAATTTAATTATTTCTTCACGAACTTTATTCAATATAATGTTTCTCTCACCGTAATTTTGATACAAAATGAAGCAATTATTTATCATGGTTTGCAGAACATGCAAACCCAATCTAACATACCATCGCAGAGTTCTACGCTCCACATAGCATCTGGTCAGCTTTATTGATGCCATCCGTATTTTTGTTGTATTCTTCTATGAGCATAGGTTTTGAAGACGATCTTCCTAACTTATTTGTGGCATCGACAATAACAGCATGGTGTTCGCTGGAAAGGGCAGAAACAACTCTCTTATCTCATCTCCATTTCATGACGCAGATGCTGCCTTTCGTGTACCTCGAAATTATTTCTCCCTTTTTCAATTTTGCAGCAGTCACCTCCGGCGGGTTGCCCTTTCTTGTAAGAGACAAGGTGCCCGTTACCAATGTTTTTGAGCATAGTAAATCCTGTGTAAGCTCAACCGATTTATAAAAATTGTCCATGTTAATGGCATGCCCAGCATGGAAATATTCTGTTGCTAGTTCTTTCACCACCTTTTGGGTGTGGCCTTTACCCCCAAGCTCTGCATCTCTTGACCCAAGGTAAACAATTTGATTAAGTACAAAACCATTTGGTTCACACAGCGAATATAATTTTATTCCATACTTATGTTTTTTTTGTTTTAATATACTGTCGAAAGTAAAGCCTCCTCCTCCACATCACTAATCACATATGGAGACAATTTTTTTGCCAGATAATAAGTTTTATCAACATTAGCCCAAACAAATTCAATAATGCCCTAATTTTGAATAATGGGTCAGATAGAGCAGGTTCACCTTCACGAGGATTTCTGACGAAATGTAGAGCTCGTAAAATAGTGAAAAATCTATCACGGGACATGTTTCTACGGAATTTTGGCTGATTATACAAATCATCTATGAGCAAATAACCTTGCTCCGTTGAAATTTTAACATTTTTCATGTGGAAAAGTAAGCCCAAGAATGTATCCAACTACTCCCAGGAAACATCCCGCCAAGAGTGTGAACTGCTGCGAGGGTTTTTCGATGAAGAAAATCAATCAGAACCATGATAATTTGTTTCTCTCAAAATCAACAAATCAACAATATCTCAGTTAATAGATAATAAACAGTTACATTAAAAATTTTGCGGAATTAGTACAAGTGTGTTTGTGTGTTTATTTTTTTTATCTTTGGTGTTTTTTTTTCCAAAAATATCTCCCCTAGTCCTTGGATCTTCATGAATAATGCCAAAAGACGTCGATGGTACCAGTTCATTAATATTGCTAAGAAATGACAAACTCTCGATATATTGTAATAATAATATATCATTCAAATTTAAGTAAAAGTAATCATGATGCACCTTACTAAAGAAATAAACGTATGCCCTTTTCCTGTACCTTTGATATTTATGCGTAATGCCAGAAGACTTCGAAGCTATCGAATCATCAGAATCACGAAAAAATTTAAAAAACTCTCCGTTTATTGAAAAAATGTCGTTTTTCATTCACAAAGTATTGAAAATATCAAGGTTGTGTAATGCATACTACTAATTATTAAAAATCATTACCTAGATCCCAAGCAACTCATATTGAGAGAAATAAAAAATCGCACTTCCAACTGCTACGCAAATTAAAGGAAGAAAGTTAGGAAGAATGAAACGGCTTAAATCCTCAACCGAACAAACTGTACTGATAAGCTGGGTAAAATTTTAGCTCTCTCAAAGAAGTCTGCCGCAGAGGACGAAAGCATATAATCCCTTGAAGTAGAGGCCGCCTGTAGGTGTCCTCCGCTCCTGGGTACCGTAGGCTAGGCCGCCGATCGGTGGCCTTCGCTCCGAATGGGTTCAAAAAATCTCAAAGACCATAGGTCGACTTATACGCCGAACATAAAATTTAACCCTTTATTATCGAGGGGTGAATAAGTGAAACTGCCTTCACACTTGTTGTACACAAACTCTCGCAACTCACCACAATTATTTCTTACTGAAACTAATTTTTGGAAAGTGTAATTAACATTAATTGTGCAAATTACATTAATTTTTTCTCATGTATTTTTATTTTACAAAAATGTAATATATTTTTCTATACTTACTTTTTTACAAATGAAGATCAATAAGTGCATCATGGTTTATCTTTGTTTATATAATCGTTATTATTCGACCGAGGGTTAGGAGTTAATGGAAGTTGTTTTAGCAGTATCGTGATTTGATATTACCATGCTATATTACCTTTATTTCAGTAATAGATTTTTATACCATTGTGTTTCTCTTTCGTAATGCATTTTTATTTGTGTACCAACATATTTATTCATTTTTATGTGATACCAACGACAGAAACTTGTAAGCAGAAGCGAGAAGTTGACATGGTAGCTAAAAGAAACAATTCAAGTGTCTTAATCTTATACAATAAATATTCCTTAAGCTATCTTACATTTATGGATACTGTAGTTTTTCTTCCCATAAAATAGAGCTGGGTAAGTGTTGTTGCCTTATTTTTTGGGTCGAATTATATGCTGAACATAGGCTAAATCCTAAAAATCATCTCAAAATTTGAGGGGTTGACTTATACCCCGGGATATACGGTATGTGGAAAACACAGAAACATATGACACTCCATTAATGCAACCTTACTGAAGTGTTGCTGTAGTAAGGTTGCATAAATAGTAATGGTTAATTTTAAGTTTTTCTGCTCTTTGTAGTATTACACTGTGAATGATTTCTGACTCACGTAACAATTTGTGTTGTATATCGAGTCTAGGAATGGTCCACTTACATAATGAAAGAACTGTCTGTAATTTAATTCCAATCATGTATGTTACTATATATTAATACCGTTTGCAAACAAGATGCATGCAGTTGTCATACCGATCAGTTGTACTAGCGCTCAATGGTCATGGTTCTCATTTGTCCTAGCAATCAGTGGTCATAGCACTCAGTTGTGACGCACTCAATTGCAGCGTGCTCAGTTGTCATGGAACCTAGATTTGCAGGCAAATGATTTTTCTATTTTCAATGCTCCAATTTTGGGGTTAACATTACATTCAATAACGTAATTGCAACCAATGAGTTACCAGTTATTTTTGCTGAGAGCCTAATATAATCCATTTTCCTTGTGTAGGATGAGGAGGATGTGAATAGGCAACGCAGAGTCCATCCTGGAGATTTTGAGTCTTATTTCTTGAGTGTATGGCCGGAGGATGATGTGTGGAAAGGAGAGGAAGATTGCAGTCGATACAGCGGTTGGAACTCTGTTATGCCAAGAGGAACATCAGAAGAGTTGTGTGATGAGGAAGAACACATACGGCAGCTCCTGTTGGAGTATAGACAGAATAGTGGTGAGGATTTACCTCCAGCTTGTGCAGGAAGACTACAGAAGGTATTATTTTCTGTGAGGCTTATTTAGGAAACTCTTTAATTTAGCTGAACTCTTCTCTTGTTGAATGAATACCTAAATATACACCAGGGATGAATAATTTCACCAAGAAGCAACCTTAATCATTAGAAATAATTTAAGTAATGAGACATTTCTTAGGTCTAAATTTAACTAAGAAAATAAAGCTCAATGTAGAGAATATTAAACCTTTTCAGCTAATATGTACTTAAAATTGTGATGCAGCCTATAGAGATTCCTTTTGTCATTTTCTTTGTCAGTTCTTCCCACACAAAAGTCATACATGGTTGCAACATTTTGTCTCATTTTCTTTTGATTCATACTTCTTACTGTCTAAAATTCTTCAAATGGATTTTCTTATGCTTAAGGTGATTTCTATGCAACAAACATTTCATTGGTTATAAAATGTTTTGCTGTTGGCTTAACGAGAAATTTATTCATATAACTACCTGAAAGTGAGGATGACAAACTGCATTATATCTTGCTTATTTAAATCTAAAATGACAGAATATGTTTATAATTTATGCAATTCAACTATTCAGTGTATTTTTGTATTTGCTTTCCATCTCTTTAATTGTCATTTGAAGTTCTAAACTAAAGAAAGGCTATAAATTATCTAATATTACTCGATATATCTGTAGGTATCCTTCTTTGATGTAAATAACGTGTTTATTACTTTCTCCATATACGAAGTATAGAGAAAGTATTGTTTTCATGAAAAAATTCGACTTCGAGATTTCAACGGAAATACATGTTTTGGGGTCCCTAGAACACGTTTTGACCATTTTCGGAATGATGTCTGTGTGTATGTGTGTGTGTGTGTGTGCGTGCGTGTGTGTGTGTGTGTGTGTGTGTATGTGTGTGTGTGATAGTGGACGCTCTAACGTGAAAACTATTGCTCGTATCAACTCCAAACTTCATATATAGTACTGTGGTGTGTGCTGTCAGAGTTGATTAGTTTTTGGAGTAAATCGGTCAACCGGAAGTCGAGCTTTATTCATTAAAGCTCATTTCCGGTTTTCAAAATATCTCCATAAATATGATATATACGTATATTCTATTACTAATAAAAGTTTTAGATAACGTAATTTACTATAACTTTTGTATTTAACATATTTTTGTATCACCGGTTGATTAGGAGTTATTCGTGAAACACTGATAAACCGGAAGAAGATGATTATGTACTTTGTGGTCCCTCTAACATGAAAACTATTTGGCGGATCAACACCAAATTTCATATGTAGTACTTTTATTACAGTCTTTAGAGTTGATTAATTTTTGAAGTAAATCGGTTAACCGGAAGTTGAGCTTCATTCTTCAAAGCTCATTTCCGGTTTTCAAAATATCTCCATAAATATGATATTTAGGTATATACTATTATTTATAAATGTTTTAGAAAATAAAATTTACTATAACTTTTGTATGAAACATATTTTCGTATCACTGATTGTTTAGGAGTTATTCCTGAAATACTGATAAACCGGAAGTTGCTGATTATGTACTTTGTGGGCGCTCTTGGCCCTATGGGCGAAAGGCCAGTTCCATCGTTTTTCATCCAGCATGTCCCGAACAACATTATTTATAATGTTTAGAGTTCGAAATTACTGTCGTAGATAAGTATTTACATCTTATATATGGAGAAAGTCATGTGCTGGCCACATCAGATTTTTTTAAGTAAGGAAATTATTATTTTACTTAGTCAAATATTCTTTTGCATGACTGTGGTATAAAATATAAGCTAAATGTTATGTAGAAATTTAGACATTTTTTAAACACTGGCAAAAGAAATGTGAGGGATGAAAAATTGCTCTCCAACAAGTCTGTTTTTCCTTGGAATTTTTCCTGGGTGAACATGTGCAAAGTACCTTTAACCTTGTGATTCCTTAAGGTGGGTTTCCCCTTCACACCACTTTGTGATGCTGGTGCCTCAATGAGACCATGACCATGGACAATACCACACAGTTGGATGAAATCATACTTACCCTTGCACACAAAGTTCCCAAAAACTGCTTGTGAAAATGTTCTGGCTGGGTAGTCTAGATAGTTAAAGTAGCCTCCCGGATTAAGGAAGATCCTGGGTTCGATTCCCTGGTCCTGTCAGACTTTTTTCAAGTCCATTTTTCAATGGGATATTTCATTGGTGCATGCCCTTATGTGCAAAATACCTTTCATCGCTGAATAAAAGTATACATCCTTCCACAACACCAAGTAGCTCCCTCTATATCATTTATCAAGTCTTCATAAGAAAAATTACTCTTTTTTTGGTTAAGAAATACAGTAGAACCTCAATTTTACGAAGTTGAACGGACCCAAAAATTTGCACTTTGTAAAATTTGGGTTTTGTAAATTTGAAGTTTTCTTTAAAGCAATCAAAATCTCTACAATACCTATCCAGGTTCAGTAGCACAGTGCATAAAGTTAAATGGAATTGAAAGGAAGGTAATATTTCAATAAAATGAATTTTACATCCAGTTTAATGTTTAATGCAACAGAAAGAAAATTCTAAACTTTTTAAATTTTAAAATAATCATCAATTTTTGCTTTTTTTTTAAGTTTCTATGAAGGATTCAACTTCAGCACAGCCAGAAAATAACAGACTGTGCAAGAATATTTCGAGCTGCAACTGATGGAAATAGAATACAAATGGTAACCATTTTCCCAAAACGTATGCAGCTGGGTGTCATAAACTAAGCCCCTTACAAAAGGTTTTACTTAGGTTTTAGGGCACTCTCTGGTGCACGCTCTCCCTCCCACGAGAATTTTGTGAGGACAACGATAGATGTGAACTTACTTATCTCGCAATTGAAGGTTGAAAGAGGAGAAAAGAGTGAGAATCTTTAGCATCAAGGATTTATTTTAAAAAATTAAAATTTCATAAATTATGACTCTATCAAGAGATTTGAGGGAAAAGGTAAGATTTTCATAATCTGAAGGGGGAGAAAATCTTAAGTTTTGACCACACAAAATTGCAGGAGGGTTGAATTTTGATGTGTTTTGCCTGAAGGCTCATATTACTGAATTAATAAGGAGTGAGGGTCGGATGGTCGCAAGGATGGGCTTATTTAGTTGGGTAAGAGATTTTTAAAAATACTATATATTGTATAGTCGCCTTTGAAACCAGTGAGAAGTAACTCATAGGCCCGGTATTATAATGTATAGTTAAATCTGATAAATAGTAAACCTAAAGGTTAAGCTCAACTATCGGTTAGCGGGATGGACGGTATTATAAAACTTTTTTGACTCATGGTTAGTTATTTATCACATTAACTAAGAGTTGCGTTGCCCGAGAATAATTTTCATACCCGTTGCTGCGAGTTTTGTTTGAACAAAAACGAATCGTAATATAAATACTCGTATTTTTTTTACAATACCTTATATATTTTCAAGGAATAAAAAATGGATGACGAAATAAGCAGAAACTTGACAGAGGAAGGGCAAACCATTTTATTAAATTTAATTTAGGAGGAAATAAATGAAGTTGAGAATAAAATTAGTGACTTAACTAGATGGAAGCAGTAGGTAAGTTACGTGGTTATGTCATGTCTGCTATCTAATGAAGTTCTACATGAGAGAACTAAATAAATACAGAAGGGAGCATGCATAAAGTTCATTGGTAAATTCGACGCGCAGACGGGTAGGACTAGGCCATGGAGAAAGCTTAAATCAAAATACGACGCAATTAAGAAAGAGTCAAAAGAGGACATGGCTAGGGAGAAGCATAGTTTAAGGCAAACCGGTGGAGGTCCATCCAATATTAGACGTAACCCGGTTTACTAAAAGTACATGGCTTTAATTAGTGTGAATGGAAATAGCTTAGAGAGCATAGTGGATAGCGATTCTAAAGTTATGTGTAGGGATCTACATTGTACCAATGCATAAAATAACATACAAAGTAGGCGACACGAATGTCGCCTACTGCAAAGATTTTGTCGCCCAGTGACAGTACTTGGTGCCGGCGAAAAAGAGTAAAAAACTCAAGCGTTTGGATATAATGTTTCTTTTCAGGGATAGAGTTCGGGAAGGTTGTGGAATGGTGGGCTCTACATTCCTTTCAAAAGAATTCCCATTTATTCACATGCGAGTTTAGTATGTGACTCGCCAGGTAGGCGATGGTTTCCATGCGGTAGATGTTGTGGAAGATCTTTTATTTTGAGTGCGAATCATATAATTTTCTATAGTGTGATTGTGTACGAGGGCTGTGATAGTGAGTGCACCGTGAAATACCTAGGCAATCGACTAGGAATCGGAAACTACGATTGGCGCGAGGACAAGGAGAAAATAATTGGTGGCAAGGCAATTATTAATTAAGCAAACCTTTCTTAGTGAAGATTTTTTCCATTAGAAGGTAATTTTTTAAAAGATATTACATCTTTATTTCTTTTTTTTTTGTACCGAGAGGCGTATAGTATGCTTCTGCTTGATGGCTCTATAAAGGTCCAACTGTTTTTCGCTCAGCAACAGTAAAGTTAAAACTTAACAGCCAGAGGACTTTTTTTGGTTATTTTAATGGGATATTGGGTAGTGGAAGGGGTTCAAGCAGTTCCAATGTCGCCCAGTGATAATTCCTTAAAATATACTCTGCATTGTACTATTTAAGTGATGTTTCAAAAACAATTAATTCCATTCTATCTGTATATTGTGTGCTATACAATGATTTTCCTTTAGGTTTAAGAGATGAGCCATTACATAATACTCAAGCCATAATGGTAAATAATTTTGTCTTATTTGGTTTTTTTATCGTAACACTGGCTTCTAATAATTGTGTATATTTATGGGCAATATTGAAGCATCACAAATGCATATTTTTGTATTACATATAACTATTACCTCATTTATTTATTACTGTCCACAATCATATGAAAGAGAAATTTAATTAAAACGAAAATATCTGTAGACATTTGTAAGAAATAGGTCAATGCAATAGTCATGTCAGTCAGTATAAGAATAGCAAAGGCAGAAAAAAACTATTACTTGAAATCAAATTGAAAGAAAAAGAAATTAATTAATTAATTTAGATGAATTTTAATATTTACTTTGAATTATCAAAAGTTGACCAATTAACTTTTCATTTAAAAATACAGGCTAACATTAAATCTTAGTGATATTCCACTTCAATTAAAGAACTGAAATAAAATGAACTTAAAAAAAACTTAAATGTAAATTAAGCAAAACTAAGAATTATCCTAAGCTGTTACACAACTGATAATTACACTAGCCTAAGAATTTATAACGACACAACATTTTGCAATGCTTGCATTCTGTCTGTGTAATGATACAAGTTTTACTATATCAAGTCACAGAAATATCCGCTGGTTCTGTTATATAATGAGGTTGTTCCTTTTATTTGCGATAATTGCCACATTGTGCAGCACTGCATATGCTTCTACAATTTCCATTGCTGTTTCTAAACAAATATTAATACTATTTTACAGGATGGGAGAGTGTCGCTTCCATACCCCAAACATTCTTTCTATTATATTTCTAGTCTTTATGAGACTTTCATTTTAGAGTTGCTGATATTGATCAGAGGGCTTCCTAATTCGTGTCATCAGATAATTTTCCTGCTTATAGTCCAAATCTCCAAGCAATACCGCGTTTCCAAAGTATTTATTTTCCAACTTATTCTTCAGGGAAGAATTGTTCAAAATAGTTTCATCGTGGCTTTTGTTTTATATCACTCTACTCTAAATCTTTCTAATAAGTTATTTAGTTGGATGTATTTCCCCATTTTCAATACTATTCATCTACAAGTAATTATAAAAAGTAACTTGCGTCAAGTAGTACGTCCAACATTATGCACCTTTGCGGAAAATACCTTCAACGAAGCCTTGGAAGCAAGACTTGAGACCATACACGTTAACAGACATGCCTACTATTAGTTTAGATAATTGTTTCATATTTTCCTCAGTTCCTTATTCTAATTTCACACGAATTCCATTCAATATTCAATGTTCTTATACACGACATTTGCTTTTTCTGACCAGTAACAGAAGTTTCCACATCAGAATTTGGAGAGTTTGTTAAATCATGGAATATTACCTTAAATGCTAAAATTATCCTCAAATAACTTGTCATGTATGTTAAATATGTAATAACTTATTGTACACTTCACCGGAACCAACATATATCTACGCGTAATGAATGTGAAAGAAAAAACGACCTTAAAATATTACATATATGTATAATAGGAGTCATACCAACTTAATTAAAATATCCGAAAAAATATTTTCCTGAAACTGTGGAGTATAAACTAAATTTTCATCAGAAAACCAACAGAGGTGATAAGTTAGCACTAAAGCTTGTCCGCCATATTGAATGTTTACTCCCATGATGCGTTGCGCTATCAATCAGTTAAGGACTTGATCACAACCCAATCTGTTTGATAAGATAACAAACACTGTAACTAACAGATAAGGCTTAACCATCGATTATAATACTCAATTTTTGAGTTAACCTGGAGGTTAAAGTTATTCTATAGATAACTACACATTATAATACCGGGCCAGGGAGTTTTCTTTGTAAATCATATGTTCCTGATTGAAGTGTTGAGGCAACTCAAGAGAGTACAAGGAAAAACTCTTCAACAAGGCCAGGTTAAATTATTGCCCAGTAAACCACCTAATTAATTATATGCCTCACATTCCATTTTTACTTTCTCCATATACGTAGTATAGAGAAAGTATTGTTTTCATGAAAAAAATCGACTTTGAGATTTCAATAGAAATACATGTTTCGGGGTCCCTAGAACACGTTTTGAACATTTTTGCAATGATATCTGAGTGTTTGTGGGTGCTCTAACGTTAAAACTATTAGTCGTATCAATACCAAACTTCATGTATGCACTGTGGTGGATGCTTTCAGAGTTGATTAGTTTTGGAGTAAATCGGTTAACCGGAAGTAAAGCTTGCTTCTTCGAAGCAAATTTCCGTTTTTGCAAACTATCTCAATAAATATGATATTTAGGTGTATTCTATTATTTATAAAAGTTTTAGAAAATGTAATTCAATATAACTTTTGTATGAAACACATTTTTGTATAACTGGTTGTCCAGGAGTTATTCGTGAAATATTGATAAACCGGAAGTAGCTGTTTATGTACTTTGAGGGCGCCCTGGGCAATAGGCCAATTTCATCCTTTTTCATCGAACATGTCCTGAAAAACATTATTTATAATGTTCATGACGTAAAAGATAACATGATATAAATTAATCTCTTATCTTCCAAGTTTAAATTGAATATAGAGTTCGAAAATACTGTCGTAGATAAATATTTACATCTATTATATATAGATGCTTCTCTGGATTCATTCATGTATATAGATAGATAGATAGAGAGGATACTAATTCACAGGCTAAACCACTAGCGTCATTGGCTTGAAATTTTTACGACGTTTTAGCCATAACGTGTAACCGCCAGAAAAATTGCGATTTTGAACCTCAGTGTCATGGGTTCGATTCCAGAGGGCCCCAAAGTCCTGATTTTTCTCATATTAATGCATTGCTTTAGTTTTCGGGAATTTTTAAAAAATGCTTCCTGGATAGTTAGACAATCTAATCTCAAGGAGCCTATAGATATGGCCATGATCTATCGAAAACATTAATGACTTTTACAGAAATTATCCTGGGTTCGATGCTAGGACGATGCAAAAATCTGTCATTTAAAATACATTGAGATAGTTTTTCATTATTTATTTTGATGCGCTTATCGAAATGATAGGAAGTTCTTGCTTTGCAAGAAGATGTATATTAAAAATCAGTTTTAGAAAAAAGTTTAGATAAGACCGTACTGTTCCTGGGTTTGATGCCAGAGCAGATTAATATTTCTCTCATAAGAAATATAAGGGAAAAATAGGATGTCAGTTGAGGCAGTTGCGGCCAATATTTCTGCTTGAATTTTCGCGCATAGTTAGAGATAGTGATCCTCTGTTGTGCTGCATAGTAAGTATGATCAGTAAGACGCGGGTTCGATGCCAAAGGATTAAATTGCAGCAAATTTGAAGAACATTTTCAATCCTTTTTTTTATTTTGAGGGCCGTCCCAATAAGATGCCGATATGAAGTTAGTGTTGTTGATCTGCTTGCAGTATGCAAGCTACATTTTACTCGTAATATATATGGTGAAATTCATGTGCTGGCCTCATCATATTTTTTTACATTTGCTATTGGTCAGCTCCTAATTCTGTAATGTTTTTAAGATAATTGAAATTTTAATTCTCTTAAATTATCATCCATAAATTCTTTATATTTAATTATACTTCCCATTTTTTAGCTGTTTTCTGAAAAATATTTTCCAACCTTCTTCGTGAAGATCACATTAAATTGATGAAAAATATTTATTGTTGCATGTGACACCTTTTAGTGACTTAAAATTATATTTTTATTCATAGTAAGCTGTTCTAATCATTACAGACTCTAAAGCCATATAAAATAGCAAGTGCTCATTTAGTGTTTAAAATTGTGCCCCCCCTGAAAACCTTAATTCAGGATTCTACAGTACTTGTTGTAGCAAACGTCATTTGACAAATCTTACACATTGAGTTTGAGAAATTTGCTTATGCTCATCTGTTGTTGTATCCAGTTTTATGAAACTATTAAAAATGTTTTTCTAAATTTTGTCTTTTGGTAGATAAGTATCATAATATTAAAGTGTTGCATGATAATATTTTGTTCAATCAGTATCCATGTTCATTATTTTCACTGCTCAATCAATTGCAACGCATCTCTTAGGTAAATTAAGAATAATAAATTAAATTTTCTTTCTCTGAAATGGCAACTAATTTAAGAGCTCTTAATGCACAAAACGATGGCTTAAAATAACAGATCAGCCCTCTTTTACTATTTAGAGACACATGCATAGTTATGACCATGCTCCTTGTTCAAATTTTGATCAATCCACGCTATTTTAAACTTTATCAAATGTTGCAGAATGAATTAAACTTGGGCAGAAATTTGATTGATTGTAATCCAAAGAAAATTATATTCACCATAATCTACCTCAGCATTTCCCTGGAAAATGATGATTTAATCCATCAAGACCAGAATAAGACAATTCAATGAAGAGTGTTCTCTTCTTAGGTGCATAGTTTTTAATATACAACATATCGCCATTTGATGTTCAGTTTTGTGAAAATGAATCCTGCTAATTTAGATGCTGCACCACATTCTATCCTGATTGTTCATGCTTTTCATTATTCCTCTCGTGTGATGCTTCTGTAAGTATATACAAACGTAAGACGTTGCATTCGCCAGCCCAAGTTACCCATTTAACAACTTGAGGCTGTCTCCTTAATTACCCTTGTAATGAAACTATTAATTTAAATAAAACTTGTAGCGTGGCTAATTCCTCTTCTAATGATAATTAAAAGGCATTGATGGGATGCTGCTGGGGTGAGCAACCGGGTGCAGCAGCAGTGAAAGGCGCAGATGAGGGATCCACTGGAGAAAAGTATGAGCGTGGAATGCCTGCTCATGGGGATCGCATGTTTCACCGTTTTCTCCTCAGAATCAAAAGACATCCGGGGCAGCTAGTCAGGTGCTTTATTTATAATTTTAGTACTTTGCTGAATGTGACAAATTTTTCGCTATTTTCATAAATAAGTTATTGAAAGTTATATATTTAGCTCTAGTATATTGAAACTTTTATTGCGTATCTTCAAAGAGACTGTGAAATATGTCCTTTTATGTTCAGGAAACTGAAGGAAAATGTGTTTTTGTTTGCTCCTCCATTGCTGTTCTTTCCCAATTTTACAGCCTCCCAATAAGAAGGCACACTATTCAGTTCTTTAATTTAATGGATTTCCCAATACTGGGGAAATCTTAGGTTGGTAATTGCATCTCTTAAATTTCTCCTCACTTGTCTCAGGTTCTATTCAAATGCATATTCTACATTTTTTCCCTCTTTGTGATTAACATAGTTTATATAAAAGCCATTTTTATAGAAATAGTATAAGATATAGAAATAGTATATAATCCATAAGCCATGGATAGAAGGAACCTCACACCTTTTCGGAGGAAAATTTCCTCAGATGAGGACGTTAAGAAAATATTGGGTCTCTCTGACTTGGAGAGTGAATTCTCAGATATATCAAGCACTTGGAGCAGAATTTGCATAATTGAAAAAAAAGTCAATCTGGTGAAAAATAATCTGTATGCAAACTGTTTGATATCAAAGTAATCAACAAGCAGCTAGGAAATGAAATATGGATTTCTAATTCCTAAAAAGGTCCTTATTAAATGTACAATTCATTGGTAATTGCTACTCTATGGAATAAATAACTGAAAATTCGTAACATTGACTGCTGAGAGCACGCAAAGTAAGAAGGCTGATAAGGATTAACTACCTGCTGGGATTTGCCTCCAAGAGGAAACTTTCACTTCCACGTATAGTTGTTCCAGAAAATATGCCACAGCTAAAGGGTTAAATCTAATGAGTTCTAGCAGGTCATTTTAAAATTTCAAAATTAATATACAGTCACATCTGCCTTCACTTAGTGGAACTTTACATTAACTCATAAGATAACAAAAGTCAATTTATAGCTTCCAGGAGAATAATGTTAAGTTATTTTATCTCATGTGTTACAAAATTTATCTTAACTCGTCAATACTTATTTACATGAAATTGAACCAAAATTTTAAATATGTTGCACGTAATGGTAAAATTATTTAATTATTTTCAGAACTTTAAAAGAAGTCCCCTAGCCTTTCTAATAATTATATTTATAAATTATGTGTTATATGTTCGATAAAATTGCTTTCACAACCGTTGCTCCTTGACTTATCCATCATTTAAAACAAGTAGTCCTTTTTTTGGGGTGGATAATATTATACATGCAATAATTGGTGTATCACTTTGTTGACAGGTACTGTCGCGATGCAGGTGTACCACTACTCCTTTACCCTTTAGGGGGTCAGCCTCAAGTATCCAAATGTCTGTATTGCAGAGGAGAAACTGTATTTGAACTTCAAATTCTTCCATCACTGATTCCAAAACTCAGGCTGACAGGAATGAAATCTGGTGGGGAAGAGTGTCCGAGGCCAGAATTTGGCACAGTCCTGGTGTTTACTTGTGCCAACAGCTGCTGGGGAGGAGACAAGTGGAGGGAGGAAAGAGTTGTGGTGCAAGCTGAGCAAGGACCTTAAGCAGTGGTTGCACAGGATGTTTGGAATGATTCTTGTAATTGTTTCTGGAGTAAAATGTGCCATAAACTGTCAAGATAATGGGGTGATCATTAAGTAAATGAAATTGTGATCTATTAGATATTTGCTTAAGAGTTAAACTTTGCATCTTGATGAGGTTTTGGTTTATTCTATTTTTTCTGCTCTAGTCAAAAGTTCATACTGGTGATCTTTAGTGGGACTGAGATGGGAGGGAGTGATTGCAATTTGTTTAGAAAGTCAAGATCACCGTATTATTGAATTACTCATTTTAACTGATTGATAGCAGTTGTCTCATATTCTGCATTCCTATATATCTTTAAAAATGAACTTCTAGTGAAAATTATTGTGATTGTCCAAATGAGAAGAACTGACTGATATAAAGATTGGTTACAATATTTATAAACAGTAACGATTTGTAGATTGGCTGAAATCAAACTTAGTAAGAAATTGCCATTCCCGATGGGACACCATGTACACTTAATCAAATCTGTATCACTTATAGCTGTCATTATTAGAGTATCTCACTGAAGTTAATAGCTTGAAAAAGTTCAGAATTTTGATTTCTGAATTAGTTTTCAAATTTAAAATGCATGTATTTTCCATTCCATTGTTGCTTGAGCATATTTAGTACAAAAGGTCTTCTTGTTGGCTATGTTAAAATGAAATAGAATGGCTTTATTGGGTATGATTGAATTTTAGCTAAGTGAAGAAGCTTGAGTAACTTGTTTGTTAAAAGACCTTAATATATTCTGCGTTGGAATTAGCCATTCCTTGCTTTAATTTAATTCTGATAGAAGTCTTCATAAATATGTACATACCCATTTAGTGATGTATGACAAGTACATTTCACAGGGAAAGGTTTCATTATTTATGTAATGAGTGAGTGCATGTGTAAATGAATGATGAGCTAATGAGATTCTTGCACTGACACGCAAGAGACTAGTCGTGTAGGCAATCTGTTTTTATGCTCATGTGACAGTTTGAGACCAATAAACTCTTATTGTTATCTATTTATGGTTGCTCCATTGTAATTCCACTCCAAAGTATTCATTTCCATTTGTTATGCTTTTCACTTCTCTTCATCCTTGATCTATTAAAGTTTAGAAAAAATAGGTAATTCTGTCTCTAAATGCTAGATTAATATCTACCACTTAATAAAGTTTAATTTTCAGTCATCAGGTTTCAATTTCTTTGGTTGAGATGTGAATGTATTATACCCATATGGATATAGGCATATAGATGCAATACTTTCAATAACTTTGTACCAGATTCAATCTAACTCCTAATTAATTTGTTGATAATTTTTCATATATCTACAAAGTTATTTATTTTATTATAAATGGTTTGCCTTATGATTACTTTTGTTTTAACTCAAAGTATACTCGTATCCATTATTTCACAGAGTCATGGTTTATATTAAACCAAGATTTAGTTCACAGATCTGTGAGTATGACTTGTCTTCATTTATCCAATTTGAGTTTGTCGAGTATTGTAAATATGTAGAATACTTTCAGTGATAATTTTATTTTATAATTCCATATTTTAAAAACTGATTGGCAATGATTTCAGTCACATTAACATATTTTCATTGTTATTTTGGTATTGTAAAAAATAAATCCTTAATAAATTTGAGTACTACATGAAATGATATGATGCTGAAATATTCATTTAAGGAAACTATGTCAACCATGACTTGTGTGGAAATTTGATGACTCCATAGTTAGTTAAATTCAAGCTTAAAATATATATTCTATTTTTTAATGGCAGTTCTATAAATTAATTTTGACGTAATTCAAAATAATGTTTGGAAAATAATGCATAATAATAAGAGTTTATTGCTATTAAAAGATCAGAAATGCACTTTTAGGACTGAGTGTATTGAAAATTATTTTTGAGAGTTTGAGTTATTACTTTATTGAAATTTTGTTTTGAGGCTAAAATACATGTACTATCAATTAACACATTTTTAAGGATATTACCCTTTTATGTTCATGTTCATCCCATTTTAGAATGACGTTCCACCAAATTTAACTTGAGACTGTTAATTATACACCCATAAATTACCAGTGCACTTCTCTTATAAAATTTTTTAACCTTTGAGGCTCAAGAATTGGTTTGGAGAATGTAAGTTCAAGTAATGTAATCCAGTTTATAATTCACTCGTCTAAGAAATTTTAAACTTGACTGCTGAAAAAGCTTGACTTTGTAGTTTAAAACAAAATATTTTCTTTTGAAACATGACATTACAAAACCATGCTTTTCAGATACCATAATTGTAAAAGTTCTTGATTCCAGTTTTTTGTTGAAATCCATAATGAGCTTAACATAAATTCAATGTACTTTTGGTGGGACTGTAAGTTAGGAGTTGTTTGCATGAGTCTAGCCTTTAATTGGAGTTCTCCTTGTTTTCCAAATTAAGGAAGACGATTTAGTCAGCTCAAGGAACATTATCTGTAGTGATGATGATGGTATGGACCAAGTATTTATTTTCTGATTTTGAGACTTTTAAATCGTCACCCATTATTTTTTAATGTAAATTCTTTAATAACCATACACTTCATGGATATCTCTCGTTTAGACAATCAGGTCTCATTGCTTTTCTCCTCTTCTTAAATCCATCTTTTGAAGTCTTTAATTTGCCAAATAAAATAAGAAAACATAATCAGCACGAAAGAGAGATGATAGTAGACTGTAATACCTTGTGTTTTCAATTCCTATTATCAGCAATGTGGAGAGGCTGATTTTCATTATCAAATTCTTGTTATGAAACTACGCCATAGAAAGGAACTTTTAGTCGCCTTTCATTTTCTCAATGTGTACTCTAGAACGCTGTGAACAGTGCTTATGTGCAAAGCAAAATATCTTATAAATCATTTTTCCTCTCACTTTTTATTGTTAAAGCTGTCTGCACATAACTTAAAAAAACATCTTTATTGTTTACTGCAATTATGGCCTCTATAGTGAATTAGGCTAACATAATTGGAAAAAGATCACTTCCAGTTTATACAGTGATTGTTGCGTGATGCAATGAGGGTTTAAACCTTAGGGATCTTTACGTACTCTTCTTGATAATTTTGGTATTCATTCTCTTTTAAAGATAAATCAATGCATTAGATACATATCTGCTCTTTTCTGTGTGTTCATTCATCTGTTAATGTTGGTTTTATTAAGGGTTATTCCCATTGATTGTCTCTCTCCATAATTGTTTGATTTCCTACAGTTTTGTTGTTCTGTTGCAGTTGTACAAAATTGTGAAGAGTATTATCCCTGTGAAATTAGTTATTTTAACATCACTCTGGCTGTGGATACTTATATAATAAACATGTTGAACGTGATGTCAAAACAGAATTAATTCAGTATCTGTTCAAAATATGAAGTACATTTATTTTCATTTTATTTCATATTTTATAGTCATTTACATTATGAAAAATCTGATTAGTGCCAAAGAACTGTAATTAATTGGTCATTGAGGTGGTGCATTAAGACAATTGTCCTGTGTGTAGTTTTTCTGTCTCGAGTACTGAGGATGAAATCATTCCATTTTAACTTCCAGTATTCACCTTTATATTTTAAAATTGCTTACAAATTTAACAAATGAGAAGATATGTTTTTCTTTGTTGGAACAATTTAATAGTATTGTATTTGCAATTAAGTTATTGCTTTTATTGTTTGTGGTATTAAAGGATAGTTAAAGAATACATGTCTGATTATTATGAGCAAGACAACAACAGCTAATACTTATCTGGTAATGCAATGAATATTGCCAATGAGATGGAAATACAATTACGATGCTTTTGACTCACTTTACAACTTGTAAATTCTCTAATATTCTCATTGGAGAATCAGTTCAAAACAGTAGCCTTTCTTAAATCCACAAGGCGTAAGAAAGAAATGTAAATTTGAATTTGTATAAGTAAATTTTAAAAACCTCTCCACTTTTCTATAGGGAGTATATTATTAGGGTTGTTTGGGAATTAAGCGCCGTTGACGCATGATCTTTTAACAAGTTTTCTGAGTGCCTTCATTGTTTCATTGCAGCAATTTATGATTCTAATAGCTTTCTAAGGTGCTAGTGGGAGCATTTTTTGCTCACTTTATTTCCCAAAATAAGTGCCCCATTAGAAATCCCAAATGCAAGACACATGGTGTAATGAGATTTCTCGAAGCAAACAATTTGTTAATGGAGGACATTCATAATGAATTATGTGCTGAATGTGGATGAAACATAACAAGCCAAGTAGTTGTTGTACCTGTGGCGAAGTGCCCCCTTTTGACCGGCGCATCGCCATTGATGCCGGTCGACGCACGCCTTCGAGAAGCTTCGAGGCATTTCGCTAATGACATTGTACGAGGGATGTCCAGAAAGTAAGTGTACTGAGGCTCTCATGGCCAGAGCGATTTCTTTTTAAACATGTTGTCTACTCTGCCGTGTAGCCTAATTCCTTCCCTCCACAACAAGACTAGTTCAATGTCAGTACGTTGAGAATTGTCCACGCGACAATAAGTTTCGTGAAAAATGTCAACCCAATCTCCCGCCAAGTGCGAAATACGCGGCGTCATACGTTACCTTATTTGGAAGGGAAAAACCCCATTTGAGGTTTATAATGAGGTAAAAACTGCATATGGTAATAAAGCTATGAGTCGTACTAGTGTGATCAAGTGGTGTTGCGAGTTTAAAAATGGTCGTACGTCTGTGCATCATGATCAAAGGAGCGGAAGACCTTCAATTTGACTGCCGAAATCGTGGAAAAAATCAAAAATGCGCTCCGTGACGATCACAGATTGACTGTGGATGAACTTTCTGCGATGTTTCCACAATTCTCCAGGTCTCTGCTACACAAAACCATCACAGAAACCCTCGCATATCGGAAACTGTCTGCGAGATGGGTCCCAAAACAGCTGACAGACCAACACAAGTTGAATCGAGTGGAGGCCGGGCCGGGCGAAGGAACTGCTCACCTCTTTTAAATGGGATGTCCTGAACCATCCCGCGTATTCCCCTGACCTAGCACCTTCAGATTACTATCTTTTTACCTCCCTAAAGCTACACATGGGTGGAAAAATATTTTCAACCAACGAGGAGGTGAAGGGGGAGGTGGAGAAGTAGACGAAGGGTTTGGCGGGAAACTACTTCGAGGAAGGCATCAAAAAATTAATACCCCGGTTCACCATCTGCATTGAGAGGAATGGCGACTATGTCGAATAATAGCTTACATATGTACTAATGTAACCAGGTAATTTTTTTGTTCAAATAAAAATTTTTGTAACCTTCAAAAATTCAGTACACTTACTTTCTGGACAAGCCTCGTATATAAAGCGTCCTGCGAGGCACACAGATATTCAGACAATAAAGGACCTTTGAAGAGCACTCACCTTCAGTGCCTTTATAGTGGTGACTTCCGAGGTGATATTTTTTTTCCTTCGCGTGTTCGGTTCTTCACTGCCTTCGCCAATTTTCCCGACGTTAATTTTCTTTTATTAACAATGTCCCTCGAGGAGGTACTGAAGCAGCTCGATCTCTTAGAGCAGAGGAATCAGGAATTGGCGCAACACCTGGAGCAACTGTAAGCTGTCAACAAGCAACAGCAGGAGCAGCTCCTACAATTTTACGGCCAAGCACCACCCGAAAATTCTTGGGCCAAGCAACAAGTGGATCAGCAGCACTTTGGGCAACGACAACAGCCATCGCCCGCATCACTCCCACCGCAGCAACCGTTCGACGCCGTAAATCGGGTGAGCGTCAAACTCCCCCCTTTCTGGCCAGACGACGTGGACCTATGGTTTTCGCAAGTCGAAGCCCAGTTCATGGTGGCGAACATCACACAGGAGGCCACAAAATTTGCATACATTGTCGGCCAATTAGAGGGCCGGTAGGCGAACCAAGTCCGGGACATCATCCGCGCCCCGCCGACCACCAACCAGTACACCCGATTGAAGAAAGAGCAGATCAGAAGACTTTCGCCTTCAGAGAACCAACGATTGCGACAAATATTAACGGAGGAAGAAATGGGATCCCGCACGCCTTCTCAATTTCTAAGGCATCTGCAGTCCCTGGCTGGCACAACTGCCGTACATGACGACTTGCTCCGCGCACTGTGGCTTCAGCGCCTACCCACCCATGTACAGGCGATCCTTCAGGCCCAGTCTTCTGTGCTGCCACTGGACTAACTTGCCATCCTAGCCGACAGAATTGTCGAAGTGACTCCATCTATCGCGCTACCCGCCGTCCACTCCGCACCTGTCGCTCCCGTTGCATCCGCCGACCAAACGCTTTCGGTCTGCGCTGCATCAGCCTCCCCAGGGAACGACCCGCCTTCGCTCGCGAATCGCATTGAGGATTTAATCCATCACATAGCACATCTGCGGACCGAAGTCGATGACCTTCGCCGACGCTCTCGATCACGCAGCCCCTCAGGCTTCCGACGTCGTGACGCTGCCGTCCCCAGAAGTAACGACATCTGCTGGTACCACCAACGTTTCGGAGATAAAGCCAAAAAATGCACCAAGCCTTGCAAGCATCCTCAGCAGTCAAACTCCACCGGCAACCGTTATTAGCGGCAAACGGTTGCCACCAAAGGAGAAGCCGCCTCTACGTCACTGACCGCGCAAGCCGTCAACAATTCCTCATCGACACAGGCTCGGACCTTTGCTGCTTTCCGCGGCGACTCCTTCCTGGCCGGCGCCATGCAACGGATTACATGCTGGTTGCGGCTAACGACTCCTATATCAAGACATACGGCTCTTTACCTTTAAACCTCAACTTCGGATTGCGCCGGGATTTACAATGGCGATTCGTGATAGCTGACGTCTCACTACTTATCATCGGAGCAGATTTTCTGGACCACTTTCAGCTTCTCCCGGATTGTCATCACGAACGCCTCGTCGATGAACGCACAGGTCTCTCTACTCCCTGCCAGACCGCAAGCGTCGGTCAGCAAAGCATCAAGGCTCTTTCGGACAACTCTCCATACCACGATATTTTCGCCGAATTCCCGGACCTTGCGCGTCCTGCCGGTACGCCGCGGGAAATTCATCACTCAACACTACACTTCATCCGGACCACCCCAGGGCCACCGGTATCCAGCCGACCTCGCCGCCTAGCCCCGGAACGCCTCCAAATTGCCCAGGCTGAATTTGAGTCGATGCTCCGCGAAGGCACAGCACGTCGCTCAGACAGCTCGTGGTCATCGCCACTCCATTTGGTACCTAAGAAGACCGACGGATGGCGACCGTGCGGAGGTTACCGAGCATTGAATTTCCGAAATTCCGCCACCAGGCAATATTCCGAATGAGATGGAGTTTGTGGAATTTTACGAATTTGTAAGCTATTTCCGCGTACGAGCGGGAGGAGTAATTCCACTCGGAACAATATCGCTTAGTTTCTCCAGTTTTTCCACTTCGCTGTCTTGCTTGACTAATTCCTCATCCTTGCGCATGCGCATTGACGAGAATTGGTAGCACAATTTTTGTTGACCACAAACCTCTGATCTACGCCTTCTTACAACGACGCGAAAAGCTCCCGCCTGTACAACTCAACCAGTTGTCATTTATCGCTCAGTTCACTACCGACATCCAGTACATAGAGGGACCTTCCAACGTCGTCGCTGACGCCGTTTCTCGAGTTGAAGCCATCACCGGAGCTCCCCGCCTCGATCTGCGCTCTCTTGCCTTAGCTCAAGACCAGGACGAGGAGCTTCGTGAGCTCCTCAATAGTGAATCTATTCTCTATCTCTTCGCCTACAGCACATCACTATTCCCGGGACGGACGTGAGTTTATACTGTGACAAGTCTACCGCACAGCCTCGCCCCTACGTCCTGGCTTCTCACTGTCAACGCGTTTTCGACGCCCTGCACGGCCTGAGCCACCCCGGGACCAATGCCTCAGCTCCTCTCGTCTCCGCGCGGTTTGTCTGGTCCCAGGTCCAGCAGGATTGCCGTGCCTGGACTCGCGCATGCGTCGCCTGCTAGCGTGCTAAAATCACTCGGCACGTCCATGCTCCACTCCGTAATTTCTCCTCTCCGACAGCAAGATTCCAACACGTACACATCGACCTAATCGGTCCGCTACCGGCTGTTGGATCTTTTAAATATTGCCTGACTGCCATTGATAGATACACCCGTTGGCCTGAAGCTTTTCCCCTAGAACACATCACAGCCGATGCCATTGCTGCTGCCTTTATGTCCTGTTGGGTATCCCGATTTGGCTGCCCAGCCCGAATCACCACAGACCAAGGCAGACAATTTGAATCAGAGCTTTTCCGCGGACTGGGAAAAACTATCGGTGCTGAGCGCCACCGGACAACAAGCTATCACCCCTGCGCAAACGGGCTGGTTGAGCGTTTCCATCGCCATCTCAAGGCTGCACTCATGTGCCACCCTGGCATCACCTGGCTGGAAGCCCTGACTCTCGTCCTCCTCGGGATCCGCGCCTCCGTCAAGGACGACATCAAGGCCTCTCCAGCCGAACTGGTCTACGGCGAGCCCCTACGCCTACCCGGTGACCTGCTCGTCCCCACGACGACCGACCGAACTGAAGACGCCGCAGACTTTGTCGCCCGACTTCGCCAGCAGATGTCTTGGCTCCAATCTCAACCAGCATCTAGGCATGCCAGACCTGGAGTATTCATATTTAAGGACTTGGCCACTTGCAGCCACGTTTTTCTACGAGACGACACGGTGCGTGGTGCCCTTCAGCCACCATACTCCGGCCCTCACCCTGTGGTCCACCGGGAGGACAAGACCATATCGCTGCTCCTCCGCGGCCGAGTGGTGCGTGTCAGCGTTGACAGAGTCAAGCCAGCATACGCGATCCCAACAGAAGCGCCGACCTTCACCGCTCCGGCTACTCAGCCACCATCAGAGCCCACATTCCTGCCGCATACGGAACCGCAGCCACGGTCAACACCATCCACTATTAACGCACCACCGGCTGACTATACTATCCGCTCGGGGCAGCGTGTATGATTTCGTTTCCCTTAGAGGGCCTAGCTCCCTTTTCTCAGCGGGGGGCTGGTGTGGCTAAGTGCCCCCTTTTGACTGGCGCATCGCCATCGTTGCCGGTCGACGCACACCTTCGAGAAGCCTCGAGGCATTTCGCTTATGACATTGTATATAAAGTGTCCTGCGAGGTGCACAGATATTCAGACAATAAAGGACCTCTGAAGAGCACTCACCTTCATTGCCTTTATACCCATTGATTCTCAACGAATAGCACCAATTTCTTAAAGATCAAAGATAAATTTGATCACACAGCCCAGACTCCATCAGATTATCTGTTCACTCACATGAAGAAGTTGTCCAGCACTTCCTTGACGATCTTCAAAATGATATAACAATCTGGCTACATACCCTGGAGGTCGATTTTTATTCAGGGGCCCTATTCTGTAACTCGTTTCCCGTCGGTACAATAGCCTCTCAGTCAGTTGTAATCACAAACTGACTCCATTAGAGCTTGATGGTATTCTGTAAGCTCTGTAGTCAGTACAACGGCAAGCTAACTTCGGTGGATTGAGTAGGTTACAGACTGCGGCAATTGTATGCATATTTAACAATATCATCAAGGCAAATGCATTGATTGAATGCTCGTAATTAGCAGAATGTAAAATAAAGCCACAATAATACATGCAATATCATAAAATGATTTCTTGCTTTAAGATGCATACTGATGTATGCCATAGCACATACTGATGTATTTATGAACTACGTTTCTTGGAGTGTGCATCTGTCTAACAAAATGGAATAAAAGAAACATTTTAATCTTTAAATAATAAATTTAAACAATCATCAATAATTCAATAGGTAAAATGTGGGGAAATGCTTGACATCCATTGCATGTTTTACTGTGTCTGACAAGTTACAGAATAGGGCCCCTGAGGCCCTATTCTGGTTTGGAAGCATTTGGTTCCACTTTTTACCAAACAGACTGGAGAGGATTTCATGCTCACTCACTGACTTTGCCTCTGGATGGTATTCTGTAAGCAAGTCAGGCACAAAACAACCAACCCGACACCAATTTACTGCCCCAAGCCACTTTGAGGGATAATATCCGAGCATTTCCGAAGGCGACGATCATCACCTTCATCTCAACCAACAACATGCATGGTGACAACAGTCCATAACAGTCTGGATCGTCTCTTATGGAAGAGGATGGTTCTTCAATCAGAGTCATCTATTGCCGGCTCTCTTCTACTACTATGTTCAAGCAATCAGCCTCCCCCCTACTTCTCTGAAAATAAGTCAATGATGCCAGTTTCATTGACGTCATTAATAGAATGACCTCAGTTACACATGTTTCTAAAACGTTGATTGCCTGCCAGCATTAAGATGTTAGCTCACCAAGGTGTTTTGAAAGCTTCGATTGAACAGCAATTTGGAATCGGCTTAATCATGGAGATTAGGAAGTATAATGTTTATGGCTGTGTTGCAAAAGGTGTGAAAAAATTTAGTTTTCTGCAAACTGTGGAGAGGTAAGCATGTGAATTTGAAAGATTTGCATTTGAAGTATGAATGGGAAGCATTCTGTATACCTATCGTCTCTGCCAAGCATAAAATTTTGAAAGCATTAAGTAACCTTGATTGTTCCCATTTTTGCTATATGTCAATTTCGTTTACATACATATTTGACATTGTAATAAACTAGTTTTCAGTTGTGTTATTAATGCATTTGAATTAGGAGTGGAAAGTTGTCTTCATTTTGTCATCTTTTAAGATGAGAAGTATAATTTTTCATTCTTAATCTTCAATTTTGAAATTAAAGATCATTTTTGGGAGTTAGGTTACATTCACTCATTCTCATTAACATTTTTACTTTTGTTGGTATTATTCAGAAACTCTGCATTTAATCTTATACACAGTACTTATTCATTGAAACAAATGAGTTCTGTTGGGTAATGTGATGATTTCCCTTTATTATTTGATGTTAGTCATTTACAAGCTAGAGTTGATATCGAGTATATATGGAGTGTTATCTCTTCATCTAATAAGAAAACCTATTTGGTACCACTATTGCCGAAAATGATTTGGAACAAAATTGAGTGCCTTGGATTAAATAATGCCTAGAATCCCCTGGCCAGAAAACTTCAAATGCAGAAGGAGTAATTTACTTTCATTGGCTTCCCCGAGATTTATTGCTTTAAAGTAATTCTTATGTTACTGAGTAATTTCATGTTAATTTATTTTGCTACTGATGTAATGCTTATTTGTTCTTATCTATCTGTAATAAGCATTCAAACAATTCCTTTTCAGGGCCTTGCTGTGGAAAGACTTTTGTAAGAATCCAAACTTGGAAGGCATAGAAGTGAAGAAGCTCCATGGCTCTTGTCGGATTTGTATTAAACATTTTAATAGTAATTGTTTTATGTTTCCTTCATCAGGCCACCTTCTGCATTCAGCATTGCTTTTTTCCACTCCATCATTCAATTGCAGCTGAAGCAGCACAACCAGATTCTTTTGTAATCCCATCTATTCCAAGTGTTCCTCCTTCCTCACAAGGGCGTCGCCAGCCACTGGGCTAGGGGGGGGCAAGCTGCCTGTTACAATGAAAAATATCTAACTTACAGGAGCTAGTTTATTCATGCCCGCTTCTTACTACAAACATGTCAAATCTTTTAAAAACTAAATGTATTGAAAACTAGAGGAGTTGCACGCTTCTATGGCAAACTCATTAACACTAGGAGGACGGTAGTTTCGGCCTACCTAGAAGGACGGGAGGTGGTCATTTGACCACCTACTTTTAAAATTTGTAAGTAAATACTTTTATGATTTTCAAGGATCTGAATATTGCATAACTTCTAAGTTTGACCATTACACAAATGCTGATAAGGTGTTTTACCTCGTATTTTGTTTAAATTATAATTAATTAAACAAAAGGTTGACCGATGTCCTAAATCTGCAGAATTTCATATTCTAGAATATTTTATCCATTCATACTGGACCAATAAAACTCATATTTTCGGAATAATTGGAAAAAAGTCCGAATTGTTGATAAAAGTCAGTCACGTCACTCCAAGATTGTTATGCCATCTGACGGGAACCATATAAAACCGCTTGTTCATGCCTTGTAAAAAACCTCCATCAAATACGATGGCTGAAGAATTTTTCGAATTTCGTCATGAAAATTTCCAATCTGTGGTTTTCGTCAATGCCAAATCGTTCTATAACATTTAAAAATTCATAAAAAAAAATTTAGCAGGGTTGCCAACATATTAGTTTAATCATTATAAAATGTTCTTCCAATGCTTTTCTCAGGTAAATCTCGAACTGATATCTCAAGTTTACATTCAATCACCTTTCTTGAACATTTAGAATTAATGTCAAGGGTATTAACTTTATAAATCATGGCTACCAATCGTAAGAACGGATCTCTAAACAGAGAGATATGAGTTCGCAGAATAAATAACTAAAGGGATATTTTGAGCACAGATTTGTTTCATGTAATTTGTCGAAACTCTTGGGGATCCCGAATAAGTTTATAAACTATAAAGAAGCAGGGTTACTAACATTTTCGGCTGTAAAGTGAAGGCAGCGATCAGACCTTCATGGAAAACCTAGCAATTAATCATGCATTTATCGAGAATAGCCTTTCCCTACTCATATCTCATTCTGTGCTTATCCACTCTGGTGCTAGTTTTATTACGTTGATTTTTATTTTACACTTACCTTAATACTTACATCATTCTTAAAATGTGATTTCCTTCCATCATTCGCTAGTTTACAATAAATCCAAGTCATTATAGTAACACTTCATCGTCTTCACAATGTAAGGTTTGAAATCATAATAAAGCTTCGCTATTGTTCTTACAAATTAATATTTATTCCTTATTAAGTAATGGGTTAACATTTTTAAGATATATGATAAGAGAGAATATCACTCTATGTATCCCGGAGTACATACTTTTTTATCGCAGATTCTGCACATTGCCACTTTTACAAAGCATATTCCACTGTATATTTTCCTACATTTTAGGCACAAATTACTGGATTTGTTATAACATCCAGGTGAGATCTGACACTTTCTTCTTTTCTGCGGTCTTATTGGCGCACTTGCTTCCCCTGATGAAATTCCCGACATTGCAAAGGAACATGAGGGAGGTGGCTCTATTATTATTATTATTGTTATTAGGGGTCTTTATTTGGCGAGATTGAGACTAAAAAGTCTCCTCTTCCATCTAACCTGTAAAGTAAAGCTCTATCTATAATAAGATTCCAATAATTTCTAATACAAGTCTTTGAATTTACTCCTTCTGGCTGAGTTTACGCCCAGTGGTTTCTTTGAATAGAACCCAGCTATTTATTGAGGCCAGGTCCAATATGTTAAAAAATACATGCACTGGCCATCTCCTTGCAGCCGAATGAGTTGAATATTTCCAGCACATGCTATGCATTATATCTACTCCTACTTTGTTGCAGTTGTAAAACAAAACTGTATCTAGTTTCTTTTTCTGAGTCAGAAATCATCACGTCCTGATGCATTGTACAGATTAAAAGCAAGTTTTTATATTTTTTGCTTGGTAATTTGTCAATCTATGGCCTAGTCTATTTTTGTAAACTGTAGTTGAGTATATTTCATCGCTGTGATGAACCGAAGGAGGTAATTCTCTTCTATTTTTTCTTATCGTTCCAACCAATGAGATTTTGTTTTTTTTTAGTTTTTCAGCGAGCCTGATTGAAGAGAAGTAATTGTTGCAAGTTATGTTGATACCGGAGTTTTTGAACAGCTCTGCCAACCATAGCACAACATATTCTCCAAGAGACTGCCTTGATCCCCTAGCATCATCTTTTCCACAATAAGGAAATGCAATTAGGCAATATTTAGACTTCACGTCTGTTAATACACAGTACTTGATCCCAAACTTATCTGGCTTATTTGGCATGTATTGGATGATTGGGCATCGGCACTTCGTAGGATATAATTGTTCATCGGCCGTAACACTCTCGTCATGGTTGTAGCAGGCTCGGGAGTTAGTTATAAATGTATTCCAAGGCTCAGAACCTAAAGCAAATTTTTCTTCTCTCAGAGCTTGACTCCGAGTTTCTCTGTGATCAAACCGTAAATGTTTCATTATGCTTATGAATCGATCCTTATTCTTATTGCTGGAGAATATTTTAGATCTCTATGAGTAGATACAAAAAGTCTATCCTAGCGCGTTTCAAGGTCATTCTACTAAAAACAATGTTTAAAAGCAATTCCCACGCTCCCTCACGCGTCACCGCTTGCCCCCCCGCTTACCTCGCCCACTAGTACTTTCCCTGCCGCATTTTTAGAGAGAATTATAAAAATGTTCCCACTTCTTTAAAAATTAACTATCAATTGATTAACTGAATGCTAGAATTGCTTATTTAAGAATTGCATGTTTCCAAAATACTCTTTTTTATTTCTTTGTTGTAATCTTTAATTTTCCTTCTTATAAAATTTCATCAAAAGTTTTCCATAACTTTATTCCTATCAGCTTGAAAATATTATTTAATAGGGCAAGTAATGCTTACATAGGTTTTAACGGACACTTTTTATTTAGTTGAAAATATTTTCAATACTAGTTTTTGCATCCTCCAACTCACCACTTTCAGATTCACAAAAATTGTCAATTTATCCCCAGACAACACAGGTTGATAAGTTCACGTGCGTATCTGGTGCAGATATGCACGAGTGACATTCATCTCGTCAAAAGTATGCGAAATTAATGAAGAATTCGAAGAATTTCCCGCAGAAGATATTAAGGATGGCGGAGCTCACCTTTACCATCCGTATTTTATACATAAAAGTACGTCTCTCGAGATTCGTAAGAGAATTTGAACTGCTGCCGTTGACCGCTACGTGGCGCTAATGTAGCTAGGGAAGCTCGGACGAGGTACTTTTGAGTGAGATCCTCACTTATACGACATCTCTTCGGTTGCTTGTTTTCATCCTCTTTTCGTTTAGTCAACTTTCCTTGTCATCTTCCCCTCAGTTCTTTTAAGGACTTCCATTGCTCGTTTATACATCTTCTGCATTCTGCATTTATATTTATTTACCTTCGAAAAACATTAATCTCATTGTATTCATTCGCTTTCTTTTATTTTTTCATTTCGAGCTCCTTGGAGTGCCTGTGAGTTACGCAGAGTAGCTTCACCGAGAGAAATATCTCCTCAGCATTCGCCAGCGAGACCTGCAGCTAGGCTGATCTTCGTATTGCATTCGCAGGTAAGGTTTGTTTCATTTAATATCGGTTTATGTGATTTCATTTATCAAAATTGTTGCTACGTTATTTGCTATCATGTGGCGAAAGACGTGCGATGGCGGTGAAAAATTCTTCGATTGGGTTCGGTTTTGCAATGGGATTTGCTTTATTTCGGTGTATATATCACCTAGTTAAAAAAATTGAATTTACCGACGCTCACTTCCACCAGTGAGATTACATGGCACATAATTTAACCCTTAAGCTGTGGGCAACCTATAAAAACTTTTTCCTGTCGAAGTGCGAGAACTGCGGGGAAAACGTTCTTTTTCGTTTGACCTGCTCTTCCTTGCCCATCCCCAATTTTATGGCAGTGCCTGTGAATGAGACGCACCCTCACAAAATCTTTTGCATTGTCCTAAATGTGGAAAACCCTTCCCCGGGGATTTCCGGCCTCTGCATAATTCCCAGATGTGCAGTGCATTCGTACTTTCATATTTCCTCACTCGTTAAAAATGAATGTATCTCCTAACTGTTTGGTATCAAATTAATCAGCTAACAGCAAGGGAAAAAAAGAAGACAATTAAATCATTGGCAATTGCTTCCACGTTAGAGGAGCAACCAAAAGTCTTGAACATTAACCGCTGTCCGGAAAAAGGGCTACCCGGATGTTGGGGGTTTTATACCTGCTAGGGCTAGTCTGACCCTCCAGGAAAATGGACCGTTTCTCTAACTTTCCTCCCACACACGACTGTTGCGTAGGAAAAATACTCCCGCATCCCGGGAGTATTTTTCCATAATTTGATCGAGGTGGTAAAATTCTCGATGAATGCAATCGAGAATTTTACCAAAGAGGCTATTGCACAGGCCACGAGAAATTTTAACAATAAACTCCCTGCTGCGCCAACAGAAATTTTTAGAAATATCTTGAATTATGAATGTGACGAAAGCCAAACGAAGTATGCTAAGCCGATGTTTGCCTAATTATTTTGACCGGTATCAACGAAATTAAAGCGTCTTCTTGCACTTATTCATTATTTATGGACGGAAATTTAACTTAATACTTTTTAATTTCACTATTTATTTATTTATTCTTTTATCCTATTTAATATATTGTTTGTAACTCGTTAATGAACATTGTAAATATTAATGTTAGTCGTATTTATAGTTCTTTAAACAGGTCAATACGTCGCGAGAAAATCTGCGTCGGCAGAATATATAAAAAAGGGAATCCCCTTATTCTTTCAATATTCACTGTCAGCAGCGCTGCCGTTATATCACGGCTTCCGTTGAAATACGTTCCCTCTCAAGGCTCGCGCTCTCCGAAACAGGGAACGGAAGCATATCTATTTTTAGCTTCTGCAACTGGGTCGTTAACGCGTGCATTCATTCATGCTTTTCTATCCTGTTTTAATTAATAATCTAGACATCCACACAAATTGAAAAGTTATAAATAAAATTTAAATTCAAAATAGTAATGTTTTTTTTACGTTGTGTGCTTAGCTAGCAATACATTGGAGTCCAGGGCCACAGAATTAATAATACGACAGTAGGGGAAACGTTTGAACTTATGATATCCATACAAACCCTAAATTATCCTTAAAAACCCTGACAAACCCTGAAATTCCCTTTAAAACAATAAAATGCCATCAAAAACCCATTAATACCCTTAAAAACAAAGAAATAAATGAAATACCCTTAAAAACCCTTGAATACCCAGAAAAACATTGAAATAACCTTTAAAACCCTGAAAATCCCTTTGAAAACCTTCAATACCCTGAAGAACCCTGGAATTACCTGAAAATCACTGAATAACCCTTAAAAACCCTGAAAAACCCTTAAATACACTGAAAAACCCTTAAATACCCTTAAAAACCTTGAAAAACCCTGATTTATCTTTTAAAACCCTAAAAAAATCCTTTAATACCCTGACAAAACCCGCAATACCCTTAAAACCCTGAAATACCCTTAAATACCATGAAATAACCTAAAACACCCTTGAAAACCCTGCAATATCCTGAGAAACCATGAAATACCCTTTAAAACGCTGAAAAACCAATAAATACCCTTTAAAACCCTTACTAATCCTGAAATACCCTGACAGCACCTTCAATACCCTTAAAAACCCTTGAATATCCTTAAAAGCCCTGAAAACTCCTTAAAAACCCTTAAATAACCAAAACCCTTAAATACCCTTAAAAACCCTGAGATACCCTAAAATCCCTGAAATACACTTTAAAACCCTGAAGAACCCTGAAATACCCTTTAAATCACTGAAGAACCCTGAAATACTGTAAAAACCCTAAAAACCTTGAAATACCCTTAAAAACCATGAAATACCCTTTAAAAACCTGAAATAACCTAAAACACCCTTGAAAACCCTGCAATATCCTGAAAAATCATGAAATACCCTTTAAAACCGTTGAATAACCCATAAATACACTTTAAAACCCTTACAAATCCTGAAATACCCTGACAGCACCTGCAATACACTCACAAACCCAGAAATACCCTTAAAAACCCTTGCATACCCTTAAAAGCCCTGAAAACCCTTAAATGCTCTTAAAAACCCTGAAGTACCCTGAAAAACCCTGAAAACCCTTAAAAACCCTGAAGAAATCTGAAATACCCTTAAAAACCCTAAAATAACCGTGAAATACCCTTAAAAACCCTGAAAAACCCTGAAATACCCTTTCAAACCCTGAAAACTCCTAAAATACCCTAAAGAACGAAGAAATAGCCTACAAAACCCTGAAATACCCTACAAAACCCTGAAATAATCTATAAAACCCTGAAATACCCTGGAATACCGTTAAAAAACCCTAAAAAATCCTGAAATACCCCGACAACACGTACAATCCCCTTACAAACCCTGAAATACCCTTAAATACCCTGACAAAACCCGCAATACCCTTATAAACCCTGAAATACCCTTAAATACCATGAAATAACCTAAAAAACCCTTGAAAACCCTGCAATATCCTGAAAAACCATGAAATACCCTTTTAAACCCTTGAATAATCCATAAATACACTTTAAAACCCTTACAAATCCTGAACTACCCTGACAGCACCTGCAATACACTCACAAACCAAGAAATACGCTTAAAAACCCTTAAATTCCCTTAAACACCCTAAAATACCCTTAAAAGCCCACAAAAACCCTTAAATACCCTGAAAAACCGTAAAATACCCTTAAAAACCATAAAAACCCCTAAAATACTCTTAAAAACCCTGAAATACCCTACAAATCCCTGAAATACCCTTAAAAACCCTAAAATAACCCTGAAATACCCTTAAAACCCTGAAAAACCCTGAAATACCCAATTAAAACCCTGAAAACTCCTAAATACCCTTAAAAACCCTGAAATACCCTACAAAACCCTGAAATACCCTACAAAACCCTGAAATAATCTTTTAAACCCTGAAGTACCCTGGAATACCCTTAAAAACACAGAATAACCCTGAAATACCGTTAAAAAACCCTAAAAAATCCTGAAATACCCCGACAACACGTGCAATCCCCTTACAAACCCTGAAATACCCTTAAATACCCTGAAAACCCCTAAAATAACCTTAACAACCCTGAAAAACCCTAAAATACCCTTTAAAACCCTGAAATACCCTTAAATACCATGAAATTGCCTAAAACACCCTTGAAAACCCTGCAATATCCTGAGAAACCATGAAATACCCTTTAAAACTATGAAAAACCCATAAATACCCTTTGAAACCCTTACAAATCATGAAATACCCTGACAGCACCTTCAATACACTCACAAACCCAGAAATACCCTTAAAAACCCTTGCATACCCTTAAAAGCCCTGAAAACCCTTAAATACTCTTAAAAGCCCTGAAGTACCCTGAAAAACCCTGAAATACCCTTTCAAACCCTCAAGAACCCTGAAATACCCTTAAAAACACTGAAAAACCCTAAAAAATCCTGAAATACCCTGACAACACCTGCAATCCTCTTACAAATCCTGAAATAACCTTAAATACACTGAAAACCCTTAAATACCCTGAAAAACCCCAAAATACCCTTAAAAACCCTGAAATACCCTGAAAAGCCCTGATTTACCCTTAAAAACGAAGAAATACCCTATAAAAAACTTATAATATCCTTACAAACCCAAAAATATCCTTAAAAAACCTGAAAAACCCTAAAATACACTGAAAAACCCTTACAAATCCTGAAATACCCTGACAGCACCTTTAGTACCCTTAAAAACCCTTGCATACCCTTAAAGCCCTGAAAAACCCTTTAAAAACCCTAAAATAGCCTTAAAAACCCTTTTTTGCCCTTAAAAACCTTGAATACCCTTAAAAACCTTAAAATACCCTGAAATATCCTTGCAAAACCAAAAATACTCTCAAAAACCCTGACATTCCCTTTAAAAACGAAAAAATACCCCTAAAAAACTATAATACCCTTACAAACCCAGAAATACCCTTAAAACCCTGAAAAACCCTATAATACCCTTAAGAACACTGCAATTACCTTAAAAACCCTGATGAACCCTTAAAAACCCTTAAATACCCTGAAAAACCCTTAAATATCCTTACAAACCCTGAAATAACCTTAAAAACCCTGAAATACCCTTATATACCTTAAAATGTCCCTCAGTAACCCTATAATACCCTTTTAAACACTTAAAATATCCTTGCAATTCCAGAAATACTCTCAAAAACCCTTAAATACCCTTAAAAACCTTCAATACCCTGAAAAACCCTGGAATTCCCTGAAAATCCCCGAAATACCCTTTAAAACCCTAAAAAACCTTAAAATACCCTTTATTACACTAAAGAACCCTGAAATTCTCTTAAAAACACTGAATAACCCTAAAATACCCTTTTAAACCCAAACAAATCCTGAAATACCCTGACAAAACCCGCAATACCCTTAAAAACCCTAAAATACCCTAACATACCATACAAAACCCTGAAATATTCCTGAAAGCACTGTAATACCCTGAAAAACCCTGAAATATCCTTTAAAACCCTGAAAAACCCATAAATACCCCTTTAAACCCTTAAAAATCCTATAAGACCCTTAAAAACCCTTTTATACCCTTAAAAACCCTTGAATGCCCTTAAAAGCCTTGAAAACCCCTTAAAATCTCTTAAATATCCTGAAAAATCCTAAAATACCCTTAAAACCCTAAAAACCACTAAAATAGCCTTAAAAACCCTAAAGCACCCTTCAAAACCCTGAAATACCCTAAAGAACCCTGAAATTCTCTTAAAAACACTGAATTACCCTGAAATACCCTTAAAAACCATAACCAATCCTGAAATACCCTGACATCACCTACAATCCCCTAACAAACCCTGAAATACCCTTAAATACCCTAAAAAACCCTAAAATACCCTTAAAAACAAAGAAATACAATGGAATGCCCTTTAAAACCCTGAAAAACTGTTTAATATCCTTCAATACCCTGAAAAACCCTGGAATTCCCTGAAATACCCTTTAAAACCCTTAAAAACCCTTAAATACCCTGAAAAACCATTAAATACCCTTAAAAACCTTGAAAACCCCTGAAATACCCTTAAAATCTCTAAAAAAATCCTTTAATACCCTGAAAAAACCCGCAATACCCTTTAAAACCTTGAAATACCCTTAAATACCATGAAATAACCTAAAACACCCTTGAAAACCCTGCAATATCCGGAGAAATAATAAAATGCCCTTTAAAACCCTGAAAAACCCATAAATACCCTTGAAAACCCTTATAAATCCTGAAATACCCTGACAGCACCTTCAATACACTTAAAAACCCATGAATACCCTTAAAAACCCTTTAATACCCCTAAAAACCCTTGCATACCCTAAAAAGCTCTGAAAACCCCTTTTAAACCCTTAAATACCCTGAAATACCCTTTAATACCCTTTAAAACCCTGAAATACCCTTATAAACCCTGAAATACCCTGAAAAAACTCTGAAATACCCTTTAAAACACTGAGAAACCCTAAAAATCCTGAAATACCCTTTAAAACCCTGATGAACTCTGAAATACCCTTAAAAAAACAGAAATACCCTAAAAAAACCCTGAAATACCCTTTAAAACCTCGAAATACCCTGAAAAACCCTGAAATACCCCTAAAAACCATACGATGCCCTCAAGAACCCTATTATACCCTTAAAAACGAAGAAATACCCTAAAAAACATTGAAATACCATGAAAATACCTTAAAAACCCCCAATATCCCTGAAAAACCCTTAAATACACTGAAAAACCGTTAAATACCCTTAAATAACTTGAAAAACCCTGATATACTCATAAAAACCCTAAAAAAAATCCTTAATACCCTGACAAAACCCGCAATACCCTTATAAACCCTGAGATACCTTTAAATACCATGAAATAACCTAAAACTCCCTTGAAAACCCTGCAATATCCTGAAAAACCATGAAATACCCTTTAAAACCCTTGAATAACCCATAAATACACTTTAAAACCCTTACAAATCCTGAACTACCCTGACAGCACCTGCAATACACTCAAAAAACCCGGAAATACCCTTAAAAACCCTTGAATTCCCTTAAAAACCCTAAAATACCCTTAAAAGCCCACAAAACCCCTCAAAAACCCTTATATACCCTGAAAAACCCTAAAATACCCTTAAAAACCATAAAAACCCTAAAATACTCTTAAAAATCCTGAAATACCCTACAAATCCCTGAAATAACCTTAAAAACCCTAAAATAACCCTGAAATACCCTTAAAAACCCTGAAAAAACCCTGAAATACCCTACAAAACCCTGAAATACCCTAAAAAAACCTTGAAATAATCTTTTAAACCTTGAAATACCCTTGAATACCCTTAAAAACACAGAATAACCCTGAAATACCTTTAAAAAACCCTAAAAAATCCTGAAATACCCCGACAACACGTGCAATCCCCTTACAAACCCTGAAATACCCTTAAATACCCAGAAAAAAACCATAAAATACCCTTAACAACCCTGAAAAACCCTAAAATACCCTTAAAAACCATAAAAACCCCTAAAATACTCTTAAAAACCCTGAAATACCCTACAAATCCCTGAAATACCCTTAAATACCCTAAAAAACCTTGAAAAACCCTGAAATACCCTTTTAACCCTGAAGAACCCTGTAATACCCTTAAAAACACTGAATAACCCTGAAATACCCTTAAAAACCCCAAAAAATCCTGAAATACCCTGAGAACACCTGCAATCCCCTTATAAACCCTGAAATACCCTTAAATACTCTGAAAAACAATAAAATACCCTTAAAAACAAAGAAATACAATGAAATACCCTTGAAAACCCTTGAATGCTCAGAAAAACCCTGAAATACCCTTAAAAACCATGAAAAACCCTTAAATACCCTGAAAAACCCTTAAATACCCTTTAAAACCCTAAAAAAATCCTTTAATACCCTGACAGCACCTTCAATACCCTTAAAAACCCTTGAATATCCTTAAAAGCCCTGTAAACTCCTTAAAAACCCTTAAATACCCAAAACCCTAAAATACCCTTAACAACCCTGAAAAACCCTAAAATACCCTTAAAAACCATAAAAACCCCTAAAATACTCTTAAAAACCCTGAAATACCCTACAAATCCCTGAAATACCCTTAAATACCTAAAAAAACCTTGAAAAACCCTGAAATACCCTTTTAAGCCTGAAGAACCCTGTAATACCCTTAAAAACACTGAATAACCCTGAAATACCCTTAAAAACCCCAAAAAATCCTGAAATACCCTGAGAACACCTGCAATCCCCTTATAAACCCTGAAATACCCTTAAAAACCCTGATATACCCTGAAAAAACCATGAAATACCCTTAAAAAAAAAGAAATACAATGAAATACCCTTGAAAACCCTTGAATACCCCGAAAAACCCTGAAATACCCTTAAAAACCATAAAAACCCCCTAAAATACTCTTAAAAACCCTGAAATACCCTACAAATCCCTGAAATACCCTTAAATACCTAGAAAAACCTTGAAAAACCCTGAAATACCCTTTTAAGCCTGAAGAACCCTGTAATACCCTTAAAAACACTGAATAACCCTGAAATACCCTTAAAAACCCCAAAAAATCCTGAAATACCCTGAGAACACCTGCAATCCCCTTATAAACCCTGAAATACCATTAAAAACCCTGATATACCCTGAAAAAACCATGAAATACCCTTAAAAACAAAGAAATACAATGAAATACCCTTGAAAACCCTTGAATACCCCGAAAAACCCTGAAATACCCTTTAAAAACCTGAAAAACCGTTTAAAATCCTTCAATACCCTGAATAACCCTGGAATTCCCTGAAAATTACTGAAATACCCTTAAAAACCCTGAAAAACCCTTAAATACCCTGAAAAACCCTTAAATACCCTTAAAAACCTTGAAAAACCCTGATTTATCTTTTAAAACCTTAAAAAAATCCTTTAATACCCTGACAGCACCTTCAATACCCTTAAAAACCCTTGAATATCCTTAAAAGCCCTGAAAACTCCTTAAAAACCCTTAAATACCCAAAACCCTTAAATACCCTTAAAAACCCTGAAAACCCCTTAAATACTATTAAAAACCCTGAGATACCCTACAAATCCCTGATATACCCTAAAAATCCCTGAAGTACCCTGAAAAACACTGAAATACACTTTAAAACCCTGAAGAACCCTGAAATACCCTTTAAATGATTGAAGAACCCTGAAATACTGTAAAAACCCTAAAAACCTTGAAATACCCTTAAAAACCCTGAAATACCCTTAAAAACCCTGAAAGAACCTAAAACACCCTTGAAAACCCTGCAATATCCTGAAAAACCATGAAATACCCTTTAAAACCCTTGAATAACCCATAAATACACTTTAAAACCCTTACAAATCCTGAAATACCCTGACAGCACCTGCAATACACTCAGAAACCCAGAAATACCCTTAAAAACCCTTGCATACCCTTAAAAGCCCTGAAAACCCTTAAATGCTCTTAAAAACCCTGAAGTACCCTGAAAAACCCTGGAAAACCCTTAAAAACCCTGAAGAAATCTGAAATACCCTAAAAAACC